>PVKE010005783.1:0-11513 GCA_004027555.1 Craseonycteris thonglongyai
ATGAACTGCTGCCACCTGAAGTCTCCTTCCAAAATCTAAATGTGTGGATTTCCTTTCTTGGGCCCTACTGTCTTCACTTTTGACCACAATAATGTTTAGCCCAGATTTCAACAGCCACAGAAAAAGAGCTTCTACAGGATTTGAGCATGTGTGCCTTTGACTACAAAAAAAAAAAAAAAAAAATTATATATCAAATTGTTCTTGAAGCAGTGTTTTACTAAAAAAAATTTTTTTTTAATGTGCAATCATGAAGTTGCCTAAAAGATGGCAAAAATAATTGAATGAAATGGACAATACATTGTTGAATAAAGTTTTTGTTTTGATTTTTAAAATCGCCTTTCACTTAAAAAAAATTTCATTACTTTTTGGCCAACCCAATATATATGACAATAAAATGGATATTAGAATTGTTTTCTGCTGTCAAGAAAAAGCCAATGTCTAGTCAGTAGCCAATAGTCTCCACCTGTCCACAACACAGAAGTTCAAAGAGCAGGTTAACTTCCTTTGTGGCTGATCAGAAAAATAATGTGTTATTTGTTTTCAGAATAAACTCTTCAGATGCAGGATTTCTCAAACCACAGTCACTGACTACAAGCAAAATCATCTGAGATGCTTGATAAAATGCAGATTCCCAGAAAATGATCAACACCAACATACTGAATGAATCAGGATCTTTGGGACTGGTAACCTGAACTTAGCTTTTGTTTTGATCAATTACTGCAAGTGATTTTGAAAACCACAGAAAAAAGATAAAACAACCCCAAATATATCTCAGTAAAAATGAAATATTAATACCCTTCTAAAGTTTGGTTAAGGAAAAGTAGAGAAAAGGAAAAAAAGACAACAATCTTAAGAGCATAATATATTCAACTTCACAGCAACAAATTTGAAAACTTAAGAGGAAATGAATGATTTTCTCTAGAACAAAAATGCATTACAAAGTTACCCAAGAATCGGTTTGAATGAACTATTTTTACCACAGAATAAATTGGACAGATGATTAGAGAACTAACGTTGAAAAGGACAACAGGATATATAGTATGTCCAATGAGAATCTTTAAAAATATAAAGAACTGAGCATTTCAATCTTAAATCCTTCCAGTCCCAGAAAGCTCTCCAATTCATTTAAGAAAGTCAAAAAACTTTAATCAAAATCTGATGTATATCAGTAAAAACAAAATAAAAAACTACTATAGCTTGTGAAAATACAAATATTCTAAATAAAATGTCAGTAAACAAAATCCAGAAAATGTATCCAAAAAATATATACTCTTTCAAAAAGGGACTTATTCTAGGAAATTAAAAAATTATGGAATTTAATTATATTAATTTAAATCATTACATTAATAAATTAATGAAAAGCGCACAATCATTAACAATAAGTGGGTGCTAAAAGGCATGTGATGAAATTCAACAGCCATTCTTAATAAAAACCATTAACAGAAACAGAAACTGAAGGAAATAACTTTAATCAATAAAAGCTATTAATCAAAACCAACTTCCTTTTTCAATAACAATTGATACTTAATATCAATTTCAGGTGTACAGCATATTTGTTAGTTACTTATGTAACTTAGAAAGTGATGTCCTGTGATAAGTCTAGTACTCACTTGGCACCACAGTTATCACTGTAGTCTCCACAGTCATTAACTTTATTCCTTATGCTATACTTTGCATCCCCATGAATATTTTGCAACTGCCAATTTGTACTTCTTAACCCCCTTCACCTTTTCATCCAATCCCCAACCTATCTCCCACTTGGCAATCATCAGTTTGCTGTTTGTATCTACGAATATGAGTTTGTTTCTGTTTTGTTTGTTGTGTCATTTTTTAGATTCCCCCATAAGTGAAATGTTCTAAAAATATCAATTAAATCCCTCAGGTCTCATGTGTCATTTAAGGCTGCTGTATCCTTGTTGATTTTCTGTCTACATGATCTATCCATTGATGTCAATGTTGTATTAAAGTCCCCTACTGTTATTGTCTATGCCTCCCTTTAAGTCCATCAGTATTTGTTTCATGTACCTAAGTGCTCCTACGTTGGATGTGTAAATGTTTACAAGAGTTATATACTCTTGTGGGACTGATCCTTTATCATTACGAAATGTCCTTCTTTGTCTCTACAGCCTTTGTTTTATTGAAAGTCTATTTTGTCTGATGTAAGAATTTCTACCCCAGTGTTTATTTCTTTTCCTTTTGCATGAAGTATCTTTTCCCACCTCTTTTACCTATATATACAGTCTGTGTGCATCTTTAGATCTGAAGTGGGTCTCTTGTATATGCAAGATATGTAAGGTTCTTGTTTTCTTACCCATTCAGCCACTCTGTCTTTTAACTGGAGCATTTAATCTATTTATATATAAAGTAATTGTTGATAAATATATAGTTAATGCCATTTTATGATTCATATTTTTGATCTTTTCTTTTCTTCTTAAAGAAGTTCCTCTAACATTTTTTGTAATACTGGTTTGCTGGTGGTGAACTCCTTTAACTTTTTATTGTCTGGGAAGCTCTTTATTTGTCCTTTAATTTTAAACAACAGCCTTGCTGGGTAAAGGTTATAGGTCCTTGCTTTTCATCACTTGGAACAAGGGTGTTCTACGTTTTGGCTTCCCTGGGCCACATTGGAAGAACAATTGTCTTGGGCCACACATAAAATACAGTAACTCTAATGATAGCTGATGAGCTTAAAAAAAATTTTTTTTTCACAAAAAAATCTGATGTTTTAAGAAAATTTACAAATTTGTGTTGGACCACATTCAAAGTCATCCTGGGCTGCATGCGGCTCACGGGATGCAGGTTGGGCAAACTTTACTTGGAATATTTCATGACAATTCCTTCTGGCTTGCAATGTTTCTATTGAGAAATCAGCTGACAGTCTTATCAAAGCTCCCTTATAGTTAACTAATGGCTTTTCTCTGGCTTCTTTTAAGATTCTGTTTTTAATGCTTGGCATTTTAATTACTATGTGTTTCGTGTGGGCCTCTTTGGGTTCATCTTGTTTGGGACTCAAGGAGCTTCCTGGACTTATATATCTATTTTCTTCACCAGATTAGGGAAGTTTTTAGTCATTATTTGCTCAAAAAGGTTTTCAATCCCTTTCTCTTCCTTCTCCTTCTGGCACCCCTATGATGTGAATGTTGCTATGCTTGATGCTTCTCCAGGGATCCTTTTACTCTCCTCAACTTTTTAAAATTCCTTTTTCTTTTTATTGTTCTGGTTTCTACTACCTTGTCTTCCAAATTACTGATTTGACCCTGTGCTTCGTCTAATATACCATTGACTCCGTCTAATGTATTCATTTCAATTACTGTATTTATTTTTGGTTCTTTTTTGTGGTTTCTCTATGTGTTAAGTTCTCACTGAGTTCATCTATTCTTCCACTAAGTTCAATGAGCATCCTTATAACAAGTGTTTTGTACTCTGCATCTGATTGACTGCTTGCCTCCATTTCATTTAGTTCATTATCTGGAGTTTTAGCCTGTTCTTTCATTTGGAACATGTTTCTTTTTCTCCTCATTCTGGCTGACTTCTGTGTTTCTTTCTCTATATTAAGTAGATCTACTATGTCTCCCAGGTCACTTGAGCCAGGTGCTTCAGGGGTGTCCCTTGTGTGGATGATGTATGCCCTCCTGTTGTATTTGAGTATTGATCGCTATTGGTACATCATTGGGTGGGACTGACCCTCAGGGTGACAGGGCTGGCCATGACTATAGTAGATGAGCTGTCATGCAGGGCTGACCCCATGGAGCAAGTTTAGCTTTAGCAGGGCTCTGGTGCCTGCCGATTCCCCTCTTTGGGTGTATCACCTGTGGATCTAACTGGTGCCCTAGTGTGGTCTGATGTGAGCCGCTGGGTGTGTTGGTTCTGGGGCCTCTTGGGCGGAGCTCTGATGCAGGACAAGGTCAGCTGCAGCCTGTGTCAGCGTGGGACCGCCTGGTAGGAGATACTAAGTGATCTGCAGTTGGTAGCTACATGTACTGGGCTTGGATTGCTTGGGAGAGGCTAAGCTGTATACTGAGGCAGGCCGCCACTACTGCAGGGCTTGGGGCTGCTTAGCAACAGGTACAGGGTATGTAGAGGCCAGCCACTGCTTGTTTGGGGTTTGTGGTCCATTGAGATTTTAGAAAATTCCATAGCGCAGACTTAGGTCGGTTGCTTGTAGGAAGCAGTTGCTGAAAGAGATTCAGGAAGGTGCATGGGTTGGATGGGGCAAAGTCTCAGGAAATAATCACCAGGGTGGGATGAGAGGTGTTAACCAGGTTGATGGAGACTCAGGTTTGGTGCTTGCCTGTGCCTGCAGGCTGGGGTAGGGGAGGGCTCTGAAGCCACACAAGTCAGTTTCTCCCTATGTCCCTGGTAGATTTTGAGCTGCTATTTCTTCCCTGAAGCTTGAGCAAGTTTTGTGAGTGAATGAGTATGCTGGGCCTTTTAGGAGGACAACTGGGTCTACAGCAGACCTCAACCTCACCTGGACAGAGTCCTCACTAACTTTCACAGCCAGATGTTGTAGGGACTCCTCTTCCTGGCGCTGGTGCTCCAGGCTGGGATGCCTTGCTCTTCAGAGGGAACCTCTGCAACTAAGCAAACTACTGCTTGAGCAGCGCTGACCAAACTGTCCACTTGTATTGCTGTGCATGCCATTTCAATTTACCTTGCATCTCAAACTTATCACGCATGTGTGCGAATTGTTAGGCGTGTTGGGAGATTCTGTTGCATACTCATGCCTCCATTGTTGAGGTACTTCCACAACGTTCTCAAATTTCAAATACCACTTCAAAATGGTCTTGCACTCCTCAAACAACAGTGCTTTCACTATTTTCTGTGACTGTCCTGCCTGTCATATGGTGACACTATCATTTATTTGATTAACACCACTTTTTAAGCAAACATACTACACATTGCTAGCATAATTCAACTTCGAAAAATAAATATATAGATAACATCTTTTAAAATGTATAATTATTTTTGCACCCCAAGTATATTTTTAAAAGCCAGCATGACTATATCAATATAGGAAGATTGCAAGACAAAAATTATTTCTAGAGCCTAGAAATAAAGACAAATATGTCACAGATGGAGATAGCATCTCATATAGAAAAAGCAGACATGACAATACGTGCATTACCGTTGATATATAAAACCCATTAGAGTAGTCACTACTGGTGGGAGTGGAGGGAAATAAATATGTATAACAGGAAAAAAAGAGAAAAAATTAAAACTGAATTAAACATAAAAGCCTTACATAGACTGATGATAGGATTTCATATACAAAAGGTATAT
This sequence comes from Craseonycteris thonglongyai, assembly GCA_004027555.1. Taxonomy (NCBI): domain Eukaryota; kingdom Metazoa; phylum Chordata; class Mammalia; order Chiroptera; family Craseonycteridae; genus Craseonycteris; species Craseonycteris thonglongyai. The sequence continues at coordinate 5,284 of PVKE010005783.1, forward strand.
ATACATCAATACTCTGGACACTGGATTCAAAGTGAAAATTAAGAATCATCTTTACTGGGAAATATTAGTATCATATATTTTTTCCTTACCAGCATCACTTTTAAATTCATAATTCTTCCAAGGTTATCAATGTAGTAGACACTATCTTGATACCATGAATCACAGTGTAGATAATTATACATTCCAAAAGCATGCATGTGTTCCAGTGTATATTGATCATCTCGAAGTTTTACTTCTGCCACAGCTGAAATATAAGACAAATAAACACAAATATCAAGAGTTTTGCCTCAGATTGTTTCTTTCTGCAGAATGCCTATGTGGCAAAAATAAATAAATAAATCGCAGAATGTTAACAAAGGCCTTCAGAATAATTTACTACATTATTCATTCAGAAAGTTTCTGGGCACCTGCCAGGAACTGTGGGCAGAGGATAAACAGTAAGGGGAACTGACATGGCCCCTGCCCTTATAGAACTTAGAATATAGTGGCCACAGGAGATAGAGCTTTTCATGCCATAACCCTCTTTTCTTTTAGGCACTTCTTTAAAAATTAAAGGAGTTCCTGTATTCTGGGCAAATATTAAGTCCACTTCAAAAAGTGTTTTCATACTTTTTAAAATACTTTTACTTCTATTATCATATTCATTTTTACCACACATTAAGAAGAGCATGGTTTTATTATCTCATTATATAATTGTGGAAATAACAGTAAGCACAAATGGTAATTTCTCCAATGTTATGCCACATCTTTCCCAAGAGTACAGAACAAAACAGTATTATACCAGAAGAGAAAAAGTTTCCTGCTTAAAGAACAGTGCTTATTTCACTAGAGCATTAGTTGCTTCCATAATTTTATTTTTCTCCAGCTTTGTTAAGATAATTGGCATATAACACTGTATAAGTTTAAAGTGTACAACATGATTTGATATATGCATATATTGCAAAATTACTACAATAAGCTAACACAGTTGTAATTTTTTTTCTTGTGATGAGAACTTTTAAGATCTACTGTATTAGCTGCTTCCATAATTTTAAATCTACCAAATGTGATCTCTGCCTCTCACTCCTTCCTTTGCATACAGATAGGAACTCATCCAGTTCAGAGCTGTCCATGACCTAGCATTAATTTCTGCTTCAACAGAAAATATATAAGTAGACGAAGCTGGACTAATACCTTAATATGCTCATCTTACTGAATTCTCTTTGGAACTATTTTCTTCTTTTTCCAGAATGTTCAACTGTTCCTAATTCTATTACCTGCTTTGAATCCTGGCTGACTTATATCCATTCACTCATTTATTCAACAAATATTTTAATAGTTACCAGTGACATAACAATGAGCAAAGAACATAGAATCTACCTTCTTAGCACTTACGATCCAGTGGGGAAACAGATATTAATCAAGTAATCACACACACACACACACACACACACACACACACACACACACACACCTACTTATCACAGGCAGAAGCAAAGCAAGCAAATATAGAAGAAAAAATTTGTGTTCAAATAACCAAAAGGCAGTCAAACTGGCTCAAATTCAGAGCCACAGAACTATACAAGGATTTACAATAAATGAAGCTAGAGAACAGGGCACGTTTGAATCAGGAAAGGACTTGTCCTTATTTATATTTATTGATAAACTCAATGTAACAAGAATTCATTGAACATTTTTTTTTTAAGATTTATTTTTGTTTTTAACAGAGACAGAGAGAGACAGAGAGAAGAGGGAGGGCCCAGAGCAGTCTCCATAGTTGCACATCATCATTTTCGACATGGTTTCATTCCACAAACATGTGCGGGGGCCACACAGGATGGGAAACGGCTGGGGGCCTCCCACATGGGCGGCAAGCCCCCACAAGCTGGGGGCCGGAACCAAACTGGGGGCCATACCCCAGCCTCGTTTAAATTTTTAAGCAGCAAAATCCAGTCCAGATTTAAATCTGTAAAACAATCACTTATAACTACAATATGGAAAACATACAGGAGGAAAGCAGGGGTAAATCCATGAAGATCCACTGGGAACCCATTGCAGTCATCTGGGTAAAGGATGACTGAAGTGTGGTGGCATTTCAAAAGTAAAATAATTATAACTTTATGATGGATTTGATAGAGGCTGAGGAAACTGTTACTACATTATTGAACTCAAGGAAGTGTTTATTTTATAAGGAACAGGTAGAAACACATATTTCACTGATTCAGAGGGAAACAATCAGTTCTTGGTTTTCTAGCACCACTGTGTGGATGCAACTCCATACTACAGGAAATATGCATGGTACCATAAATAGCCCAAAGCAGTAACATTAGCCATTACTACATATAAAACAAATACATTTTCTTCATAATTGTGCACAGAAAACAGCTGCTCTGGCACTATATGAGGAAGAAGTTATCACTGCATCTATCATGTAAATCATCCTGAGTACAGAAGGAGAGGCAGGACAACTGAGAGGAGAAAAGCCGAGCTGAGAATGTGAGGCTGGCATAAAGTTCTTTTACAGAGCCTCCTAAAAAAGGGGTAAGAGCAGGGAGTCTTAAATCTGCTGGGATTTTTGAAATGGTTGAAGAGAAATGTCTATAACAGAGAGCTAAGAAGCCAGTGAGGTAAATATTTTATTATTTAACATTATGTATTGAAAATAAAAAAGCTGTACGGAGGGGGAATCAAAAATATGGTGATGGAAAGTGAGCTGATTCTGGGTGGTAGACACATAATGTAGAAGTGTAAACCTGGAAACAATGTAGTTGATACCTATTAATGTCACCCCAATAAATTTAACAAAACAAAAAAGAATAAACCAGAAAATTCCAAAATAAATAAATAAATAAAAGAAAATAAAAGAGCTTTGCTGAAAAAAAAACCCTCTTAAGTCTTTTAAAAAGAACTTAAGTACTAAATTCCTTACAAAATATGCATGGAACCTCAAAAACCTATAGTTTTTCATTCACAAATTACTTTTTGAATGTCAACTATGTGCCAGGCACTGTGCAAACACTGATAAATAAAACAGATATGATCCCTATAAATGGTGCTAACAATAGATACAATTACTGCTTCTTAAAAATAATATATTATTATGTTGAACCACATGAAACTGCCAATATTCAACACTTGACACCAACTAAATATGAGTCAATCTAATACATATACAAGCAAAGTATAATACCTTTTTCAGTAGGTGGGGATGGAGACAAAGAACATTTATCTTCTAATCCAATGGTCCTCAACCTTTTTAGAACCAGGGACCACCAGTTTCATGTAAGACAAATTTTCCACAGCCCAGGGAATGGGGGTGGGTGGGAGGTGGGGGGGTTGGGAAGATTCAGGCATACTACATTTATTGTACATTTTATTTCTATTTCTATTACATTATAATATACAATGAAATAATTATGCAACTCATCATAATGCAGAATCAATGGGAGCCCTGAGCCTGTTTTCCTGCAACTAGAAAGTCCCATAGGGGGATGATGGGTCACAGTGACACCCAAAGTATGACACATCAACTCACTTGCCACTATGAAGCCTGATACAAGATGCAGCTTAACTGTCACTTGCCACTCACTGATAGGATTTTTATATGAGTTTCCAAGCAACTGATTTATGATGGTCTCTGCAGTCAAACCTCTCTGTTAACATCAGTCTGTATTTGTAGCCACTCCCCAGTGCTAGTTAGCATTACCACCTCAGCTCTACCTCAGATCATCAGGCACCAGATTCTCATAAAGTGTGCAACCTAGCCTTGAATGTGCAGTTCACAATAGGGTTCACACTCCTATGAGAATCTAATGCCACTGCAGATCTAACAGAAGGTGGAGCTCAGGCAGTAATGCAAGCGATGGGTAGCAGCTGTAAATACAGATGAAGCTTCACTAGCTCGCTCACCCACCACTCACGTCTGGCTATGCGGCCCGGGAGTTGGGGACCCCTCCCAATGAGTTAAGACTTAACTCATTGAGTTAAGTCTTCTTTTTGCCTAGTTACTAAGATTGCTATTTATGTATAAAAATGTAAAAAAGTAGGAGTACAAGTCTGTAGTTCAAGTTCTGAAATAAGATTTATGAAACTGGGCAGGGCTAGAACTAGGAATATTGCTCACACTAAACTATGTTCTATAATGCTTCTGTACACATCAACATATTCACCTGCCTCTCTTCCCATGTTTTCCTCCATAAAAGTAGATGTGAATTTTATAGCAAAGTCTACATAAATACAATGGTTACAAAGCTCTTCTCTCCCTTTACTCAAACGACAGCCTTAATCTTCAGCAGCATTTATCACCTACCCTGAAGAAATATAGCCCAGAGACTACACATACCATTAAAAATAGCATGAGCTTTAGGGACAGCTTTGCCACTGATGGACCAGTAGCTTGGTTAAGTTACCTAACCTTTCTACCCATTCTCCTTATCTGTAATAAAGATTAATAGTACTCGTCCTATAAAATTTTGACAAGCTTAACTTTGAAACATATAACGAGTTTGCTATATGGCACATAAGAAATATTGAATTCTCCCATTTCTCTTCCCCCTTGCAAGGCTAATTCTCACATAGGTGCTTATGATTCCTCCTTCTTCTAGGCCCCTCCTCTGGGAATTATCTCCTCTCTAGTGGTGCCCCCTCCTCCATTTAAATATGATGATTAGGGGAATGGGATGGCTCAGTGGGTTAAGCGCTCGCTTTGCAGCTCCGGGGACAGAGGATCGAATCCTGGCCCCGGCCCATGCGGACCCATATGCTGAATTGGGGTGTGCCCCCAGTTCAGTTCTTGCCAGGGCCTATGTGGGAGGTGCCTAGCCCAGTTCCTGCCCTGTGCGGACCCATGCCCACCTGTGGTGTGAAACTATATGGAAAACTAATACTGTCAACTATGGAGACTGCTCTGGGGCCTCCCCTTTCTCTCTGTCTCTGTCTGTCTCTCTCTGTCAAAAAGCAATAATTAATTAATTAATTAATTAATTAATTAATTAATTATGATGAAAGGTTACCCACTCACAAAACAAATTAAAAAGATTTCCCCTTCTCTGTCCTGCACTCAAAGCAGAGCTCTCCCTTCCCTGTACTACTCAAACATCTTTAAAATTCTGACTCCCATTTTCTCATTATCCTTATTAACCCATTTCAATTTTATTTCACTCTACTATTCTATAGAAATTACTTTTTCACTTAAAAATATATATTGAACAACTTGTGCCTGTAGCTAAGATGGAATAATAGTGACCAGATTTATCTATCAGAAAAAGCCAATAAGATAAAATTAAATAAAGTAAGCAGAATTACGTTAAACAACATTTCAATACACTAGACACCAGGCAACAAAGGATAGTGATCCCTACGAAATGAGAAACAAATGAGGTGAGCCCTACCAGCTTACTTCCTTGAGTGGGTTTCCCAGACCATGGCACAGAAAGGAGAAAGTAAGGTAGAACCCTTTGTTGTGAAAACTGAGTGAAAGTGTGGGGAGACCAAGGCAGCTAAAGTTAAGTAAATAGAGTACCAGAGACGACAGAGCCACACAAAGAGACAAATCCAGAGATCTGCAGAGGGTCTCTCTCAAATATTCAGCTGAGTACAAATGATAGATGTTTGAGGAAATTACCCCAGATCAGGGAAAGGATTAAAAAGCCTACACAAGGTTGGGAGCTGTGACTGTTCCCACTAGGCAGAATGAAGAAAACTCTGAATTCATGGGATAATGGATAGAAACAGAAAAGTCTTGCCTCATGATGAGGAACAATTAGCCCTAGACTGAGCAATGCTCCAGACCAGCCTGGCAAATCATAAAATGTTAGACTCAATGGAATAAATCTGTTTCCAAGTAACTTAACTGCATTCCAGAACAAAGTTCAAGAAGATTCCTAAGAATACAAATATATACTGCAGTCAACAAGATAAAACTCACAATTTCTGGCTTCTAGTAAAATATTACCAGGCATGCAAAGAGAGAAAACAAAACCCATAATGAAGAGAATTACCAATCAACAGAAGCTCCACACATAACTGACAGAGAAGTTATGATTAGCAGGAAAGAACATTAAAACAATTATTAAAGTATATTCCATATGATCAAAATGATACTTGAAAAATATAAAAATGATTTAAATCAACTTCTAGAGATGAAAACTACAGTATCTAAAATGAAAAATACATTGGATGGGATTAATGGCAGATTAGACATTAAGAAAAAAAATATTAGTAAAATTAAAGGCATAAAAATAGAAATTATC
>PVKE010005783.1:11613-57443 GCA_004027555.1 Craseonycteris thonglongyai
CGGGTTGAGCGCTCGCTTTGAGGCCACGAGGACCGAGGATCGAATCCCGGCTCCGGCCCAGGCAGGACCCACGTGCTGAACTGGGGAGTTCCCACAGTTCGGTTCTCTAGCTGTCTCTGTCTCTGTCTCTCTCTCTATCTGTCAAAAGTAAAATAGAAATAAATATGCACTGAAGACAAAATAATTACTCTCTATAAATGTGAAAAGATTAAAAAAAAAAACAAAAAAAAACAAAAATAGAAATTATCAAAAATAAAACAGAAAAAAGAATCAAAAAAAAGAAAATAACACTGATACACTGGGGTCAACTCACATCAATCTTAAAAAGGGCAACTGTATTTCTCAAAGGATAAAAGAGAGAGAAAAAAAATTAGAAGAAATAAGGGCTGAAACTTTCCAAACTTGATGAAAACTAAATCCACGGTTCTGGGAAGATCAATAAACCCTGCAGAACAAGACACAAGAGGAAAACTACATCAAGGCACAATATAATCAAATTGCTCAAAATCAATAGAAAATAGAAAAAAAATCTTAAAAGCAGCCAGAGAAATAAAGATATACTAAAAAACAAAAATGGAGAACATCAGATTTCTTATTAGAAACTATACAAGTGAGAATACAGTGGGGCACTATAAAGTATTGAAAAGAAAAAAATTTTCAACCAAGAATTTTATACATGGCAAAAATGTCCTTTGAAAATCAAGGCAAAATAAAAATGTTTTCAGACACACAAAAGCTGAAAAATTTCATCACCAAGACCCACACTGTAAGAAATACTAAAAGTCCTTCCAGCAGCAGGAAAATGATACAGATAAAATATGGATCTACACATTTCATAAGCTATATAAAGGTCTAACCATTATGCTGTATGCCTGAAACTAATATAATATTGTGTGTCAATTATAATCACAAAATTATTTCAAAAATATGAATCTACACTATGGTGTGAAGAGCACCAGAAATGGCAACTATGGGAGAAATATACAAGGTCTGTCTGGAAAGTATACAGCCATGTAATATGAAAAATAGAGGCATTATGGCTGGATTTTTTCTAGACAGCACTCATATAAGATTTTTTTTTCTTATCATTTAAATCTCTTTATGAGATATTTAACTATTTAAACAAAAATAACAATGTACTGTGAATTTATAATACTATACAAAAGTAAAATGCAAGACAACAATTTCATAAAGGCCAGGAGAGAAACGGAGGTATACCATTATAAGAGTCTTATAATACACATATACCCTGTTTCCCCGAAAATAAGACAGTGTCTTATACCCTGTTTCCCCGAAAATAAGACAGTGTCTTACCCTGTTTCCCCGAAAATAAGACAGTGTCTTACCCTGTTTCCCCGAAAATAAGACAGTGTCTTATATTAATTTTTGCTCCCAAAGATGCGCTAGGTCTTATTTTCGGGGGGATGCCTTATACGTATTTCAGTGAGAGGCAAAACTGTAAGTAGGTCTTATTTTCGGGAGATGTCTTACTTTCGGGGAAACACGGTAGTATAGCATCATTTGAAATTATCAAGTATGAATGAGTTACAGCTGTATACTTAAACTCTGAAAAAACTACTAAAATAACAAAACAAAGAGCTATAGCTAACAAGTCAACAAAGATGATAAAATAGATTCATAAAAAAAATCAATCCAAAAGAAGGCTGTAAAGTGGGGAAATTCCATTTTCCCAAAGACCAGATAGTACAAACAGAATACCAACAGCAAGATAAAAGACCCAAACCTTACAAAATCAACAATCATATTAAATATAGTCTCATTACGAGATATTGTCAGATTGAATAAAAAAACAAGACTCAACTATTTATGCCAATAAGAAATGAATGTTAAATACTAAGACACTAAGAGGCTAAAAGGAAAAGGATGGGGGGGCAGGGAAGAATATATACATACACACATACATACTATAGTAACATTAACTAAAAGCAAGCTAGAATGACTATTTAAATATCAGACAGATTTCCGAGAAAAGCAATCACCAAGGATAAAGTTTATTTTATAATGATAAAGGGGTCAATTTATCAGTTGGACATAATAATCAATGCTTATGCAACAACAGAGCTTCAAAAATATATGAAGCAAAAACTGATAGAACTATAGGGAAAAATAGAAAAATCTACAATTATAACTCGAAACTTCAAATATCCCTTTCTCACACAACAAGGGTGAATTCAAAGAGTAAAAGAAGCCAACCAAAAAGTACATAATTCCATGACTATACAACTCTAGAAAATGCAAACTAATATATAGAGACAGAAAGTACAGTAGTTGCTGAGGGACTGAAGAGGGTACGGGGTGAACAGAGAACTGGTTACAGAAGAGCACCAGGAACTCTGGAGGATGAGAGCTGTTTAATATCCTCATTGTGGTGATGATTCACGTGTGTATACGTATATAAAAATTTGCCAAACTATACATTTAAAATTGTGCAGTTTATTGTCAATTATATCTCAATAAAATTGTTTAATGTGTGATATAAAATAATTTATTATTCATCAGGTATGCTCCTGCCCTAGAGCTAAAGCACTGAAAAAGATGGACACAGGGCCCATCAGTACAGAATTAATAGTCTTAGCAGAGACACCAAATGCTGCAAAGTGTGATAAAGTCTATGAGAAAGTATAATACAGATTCCAAAATGTACAGATTATATAGTATAGATTCTTAGTAGATAGTCAAGAAAGGAATCTCTGAGTAAGTAACATGTAAACCAGGCATGTCCAACCTGCAGCCCAGGCTGGCTTTGAATGAGGCCCAACTTTTTTGCAACCGTTTTGTTTTAGCTCATCAGCTGTTGTTAATGTATTTTACATATGGACCAAGACGACTCTTCTTTTCAATGTGGCCAGGGAAGCCAAAAGGTTGGACACCACTGAACTGTAAACCAAAATGAAAGAATAGAATATGAGTTAGCGAGGTAAAATACAGAGGAAAAATATAAACAATGACATTTACTGAATAAAGATTCCAGGGAAATATCTATAAAATAAATGCCCAAAAAAGGAATTGCTGGGCCAAAGGGCAACTACAATTTACTTAAAAAAAAGGTAAATTTTTTCCTAGGTGTTTGGAAAAGAAAAAGACAAAGTGACATTTACCATTTACATAGCAGAGAGAATTTTAGAATAACTTACCATTATTTCAGAGACAAAACCTCAGTGCTTCAAGCTTCGAGACCACAGACCACATCATCATCCTCATATTCTAAACATAGGGCTTCACACACCAGAGGTGCTCACTAAGGGTTTGCTAAATTAATGGACACGCCCCGGGTTGTATGAAAGAACTCATGTTGTCAGGAGGAGCTCTTCAATCTCACTATCTCTAAAAATGATTATTTTATTTCAAAGAATTAACCTCTTCATCATCATCCCTCTCCTCAAGTAAATTTTAATATAAGCCACTTATGTGAAGTATTGCAAAGGCCTCCAAGCTGATCTCTGTCTCTTATTTCCCAAATTTAACCTCCACAGAGCCCAAGAGGAAGCCATTCAATCCCCAAATAGATTTCCCTTTTGCACAAAACCCTAACTGGCACCTCATCACATCCAGCTGTGCAGCCCAAACATAAACTCTAAGACCAACACTGGTGAAATGAGGGAAGAAAAAGAACAACTTAGTGAATTTTTAAAAAAAGATTTATTTTATTGTTTTTGACAAAGAGAGGCAGAGAGAGAGAGAGAGAGAGAGAAGGGGGAGGGCCCAGAGCAGTCTCCGTAGTTGTATGTCATCAGTTTTCAATGTAGTTTCACGCAGAAACTATGGGGGCCACGCAGGGTAGGAACTGGCTGGGGTCCTCCTACATGGGAAGCTTGCCCTGGTGAGAACCAAACCAAGGGCCACACCCCAGTTCAGCACACAGGGCCCGCAACGGGCAGGGCCAGGATTCAATCCTCAAACCCTGCAGCTGCAAAGCTAGTGCTTAAGCCGCTGAGCCATCCTGGAATCCCCTGAATTTTCAATAAAGTTAATGTAGTCAATTTAGGAAGCTATGTATTGTGAGATTTTGCTTCCTGCTCTTTGGATGTTAAAACCTGTTATTTATGAAATGATGAGGGAATGAATACATGACAGTTTTTAAGAAACATCTCTACATGCCAAATTAAAAAGTTGGCAAATCTATGACAGATGAGCTTTATTTTTTATTGTAAGGGCCCATGAAGAACTCTGGAAAGCACTGACTTACAGGATAACGTCCAAAAGACAAACAGTGCCCTTACCTATCTTTCTAAATCCTCTCTCTTCCAGAAGATTTTTTTCTTCCTTCTCTTCCTTATTCACTCAATTTATTGGGCATCTACTATGCTAATAACAATGATAGAGTAGTGAGCAAAAGAGAAACATTACTGTCTTCATGGAGCTTACAGTCTAGTGAAGGTAAAAGATACCAATAAATATAAAATTAAAAGCTGTGATAGTACTACCTTATGGAGAATGGAATGAAGGAGCTCGAAAGTGAAGACAAAAAGGATAGTCAGGAAGCTATTATAGTTTAGCTAAGAGGTAACTGATTTGAACAGGCATGGAGGCATAGAGAAGTCAAAATCGTTTTTCTTTTCTTTTTTTTAAATATATTTTTATTTATTTATTTAGGACAGAGAAAGAGATACAGAGACAGAGATTTGATCCCTGGTCCCAGCACTGCAAAGTGAGCACTTAACCCACTGAGCCATCCCAGCTTCCCCTCAAAATCTTGAGTCGACTAGATTTGCTAACAGATTGAATATGGAAACTTAAAGAAGAAATATTCCGTGGCTTCAGCATAAGCAACTATATAGACTTGCACTAATAGTCCCAATTTTTTATGCCCCCTGAATCAATGTGTTTTGGTATGAGACTGCTATACTGACTCTAAGTTTGATTATATGACTTGCTTAGCCCATGGGACAACAGCAAACATTCCACACAGTAGTTTGAAAAAGGGCTTGTGCACTGCTATTTACTTGTCTCTTGGAATAAGCCTAGACAAGCCAGCTAAAGAAAACAAAACAGTTACATGGAGTTGATAGAGCTGAGAAGGGACTATTTGAAATAATTGTAAATCAATCAGTCTACAGCCAGAGAGCCCCCAAACATATGACAAAGCCAAGGTAAGAGCCACATAGCAGATCCATTAACTAAACAAAAATGCATGAGTCCAAGCCACAACTAGAACCACCTACTTGATCTACAGACTCACGAGCAACAATAACAGCTTCTTGTTTTGAGCCACTGAATTTTGGAATGATTTTTTTTTTTTTTTTTAATGCAAAAACTAACAAAACACGGTGGTACCATTTACTGACATGGCATGGGTCAGGGAAAGGAAAATAGTGGGGAAAAGAACCAAGCTCATTTTACCTTACTGTGGTCAACTCTTACCTACCCTTCAAAGCTCGACTTAGATATCCACTCCTCCAGAAAGCTTGTTTGGAAAGATGCTTAAGTGCTACCACTATGTTTTGTATATATCCCCATCACTGCCTTACCACATTGTTTCATAGTTATCTGTTTACACTTTTCTTCCCAACTGGACAACTGCACATTTATGTTACAGATTGTGTCTTATTCACCTTGACATTAGCATGTACATGTAACAAAAAATGGGCTCTGGACAGATGTTTCTGAATTTTATAAATTAAACAATTATTACTTATTTGGTACTATCACTCTCTCTTAATTCTAGATCAGTATTTCTCAGTGTGATCCACTAACAGGCATCAGAATCAGCACGGGGGGCGGGGGGTGGGGGGGGAGCCGGGATGGGTCAGTGGGTTAGGCGCTCACTTTGCAGTCCCAGGGACTGAGGATCGACTCCGGGTCACGGCCCAGGCCCGTGTGGGCCCATATGGTGAACTGGGGAGTGCCCCCAGTTCAGTTCTCGCCGGGGCAAGACCCCGGCCCAGTTCCTGCCCTGTGCAGCCCCACTCCCACCCTTGGAATCAAACTATGTGGAAAAACCAATGATGTGCAACTATGGAGACTGTTCTGGGCCCTCCCCTTTCTCTCTGACTCTGACTCTCTGACTCTCTCTCCCTCTCTCTCTCTCCCTCTCTGTCAAAAACAATAAATAAATCCTTAAAATAAAAAATCAATAAAATAAATCTTAAAAAAAAAAAGAATCACCGGGGGTTGGGGTGTATAAAAATGCAAATCTCTGGGTTCTTTATTATTAATGCAAATGTCATTCTTTATCTTGTAAAAAGAAGGCTGAGTATTCTGGCTAGATGGGTACAAAAATGGACTTTTTCTCCAAATCTTCCTGAAATGTTCTCTACAATACAGTCCTTAGCACCCAGGTAATTGAAAACGCTCTGAAATGAAATGCAGTTTCTGTTCTAAAAAATGGGTCTTGGTCAGGGAAAACAGAAGCTGAAGGGGTAGGGGTGCGAGCTCCTCCAAGAAGGTGTGGCTTTTCAACGCACATGTTTACAGAAGATTCTGAGGGGGTAGGGAGAAGCAAGTTGTCCACGGGCACGGGCCAGGCCAAGGGAATGAGGCGGCCGGAGCCCAGGCAGAACCCAAGTGCTAGACCTCGGAACCCGGACTGTCGAACCTAGGGCCAGCCTGATGTCCCGCTACATGAGAGTCGCAAGGCGGCGGCTCCCATGTAATTCAGGGTTGGGCGTCCATCTTCAGAGACCCCACCCGGTGTCCACCCCAGCCTAATGGGCCGTAGGAAATCCTCGATCACTTTGCTTGCCGGAGTCAGAAAGGAAGAAAATGAGGGAAGAATCGGGGCAAAAGAAGCCGAACGCGAAAAGGAACAGAGTGCAAGGGGGCACCGTCGCTTCCTACCTGCGTCAAGCTCCAGCTGGTAACAGGGCAGCGGTTCGAGGGAGAGTTTATAACCCTCGAATCGGGGATCCAACAGAGTTCTCTTCACCCGCAGGGAGCAATTAGCAGCCACCTCCATCACCTTCCAGGGTCCGCGTGTGAGAATTAATAAAGCTCTTGTTGAAAGGTCCGCGCTTCACTCCTTGCACCGAGGTTGGGAGGCGGCATGGGTCCCATCCCAGAAAACACTGCGGTGCAAAAATGCCTTCTGGGAAATGTAGTGCCCATTAAAAAGTTGACTTATGCTGGACTATGTAGTTTTCCGGGGACGCACCGCCTGCGCGACAGCAGGATCTGGACTTACTTACCCAGAGGGCTGAGCGACCAGGAGGCGGCCCGCGCTGGTTAAATTCTCACATTATAGGCAGGGTGGCCAGTCCCCGCCCCGGAAATGCGTGTTCTAGCTTTCTGTGTGCTTAGGTGCCCGAGCTACTGAGGGTCTAAGTCTGGGCAGCCGAAGAGTGTGGTAGGTAACGGTCGTCAGCGCAAGGGTCATTTCGTCGCTGGGAAGGGACGGCCCTCGCCCGCGGTGATGGTGGTGAGCTATGCCCGTGGTCCTCAGGGCCGGGACCCGGGCCCAGCCCAGGCTCCTTTCGATGTGCTGTCTTTCGTTAGCTTCCCCAACCCGCGCTCGCGGGCCTGTAGGGCTCTCCGACAGGGTGTGCTACTGGAGTTGGCCTAAAGCCAGTCCTCGCTTTGTTTTCTGGCTCCTCCCCTCCTGCCTCTCCCTCTGTCTCCGCCCTATTCTGTTTTCCCAAAGAATGTCTGAACTGGGAGGGATCCCCTAGCGCCCTTGTTTTACCAGTGAGAAAACTGAGGCCTTTAAGAATTGACTTGTCCAAGGTCACTATCCGTATTTGAGGGGGCAAGGCGAGATCCAAGTTCAATATTCTGGCAATGGTACCCACTAGACGTTAGAATTATTTTGAAAATGCTAGCTTCCAACTACAGAAGCAACATTTCCTAGTCATTTTACAACCCCTCCTTCTTCAGCTCTGAAAACTCATTGCCAGTCTGAGTTTTCACAGACAAGATGGGAGACAACAAAACAAGTCTAAAGTTGGTGACAGATTAAGTGAAGTAATGTTAACTTAGTTCAACTTTTTCAACCTATCCTTACCTCTCCTACACCATTTTGGTTTTGGTTGTTGGTTTACTGAAAATTGAGAAGTTTCTAAGTTATGAATTAGTTTGGGATTTGTTTTCCCCCTATCCCACCAGCAAGCTTTGATAAAGTTTAAACATGAACATACTTACAGCCAGCTGGCAGTTGTAGATTTGGATACATCCTAGTGAAAAGTAAAGCACTTGGAGCCTTATCTGGAAATCTCATTTTCACCAACAGTACTTGAGTCTTTTATTGATATTCAGGCTTTATGGCTTCCCCAAAATTTTTGAATGCAGTTAAGGTACAGAAATGATTAGCAGCCATTTATAATGTGTTATTAAAGTGTTTGAGGACTATTGGGGTCAAAGTACCTAAATTCAAATCCTGCCTTTACCACTTTGTCTCAGTGCCTCATTTTTCTCACCTGTAAAATACGACTAATGTTAATAATGCTTAAAAGAATACTGGGGGTAAATTAGATTCAAAAATATGTTAGCACAGTACTAGGCACATAGTGTTTTATAAATGTTACAATAATTATTCAAAAACTCATTAATAAAGGGTATATGGGGGAATAAAATTATTAAGTTAATCAGTGTGACTTCTTGGGATGCAGTTACTATTACAAGTGCAGGCTGATAAATTTTGCCCCCACTGTTAGATTTTTTTTTGTTATATTAGGCTTAACCAGTTGTGTCACATGGTATCTCCCTCCATCATTTTTGACCTTGCACACAGAGGCTTACATTTTTCACCCAGTACACATCAAAATGGAAGAGTGTTCAGATGTTTGGTTCAAACAAAATGCTATTACTGAATTCTTAATAGTGGAAAAAGTTCCTCCAATTGAAATTCACAGAAGAATGCAAGCCATTTATGGTAATCAGTGTGTTGATGTGAGCACAGTAAGATGCTGGGTAAGGCAGTTCAGCTATGATGAAAAGGTAAAGTCTGCAGTGTGGAAATGATTTCAAAAACAAAACACCTATTTTTTTTTTAAGAATGGATTTAACAGGAAAGCCGGGATGGCTCAGCGTGTTAAGCGCTCGCTTTGAAGCCCTAGGGACTGAGGATCGAATCCCAGCCCCGGCCTGTGCGGACCCATATGCTGAACTGGGGTGTACTTCCCGAATGCGGCGAGGCCTGCAGTTCAATTCAAAAAAAAAAAGAATGGACTTAAAAAACTAGTGGAGCATTAGCAAAAGTGTATTGAAGTATGTGGTGATTTTGTAGAAAAATAATTACACAGCTTTGAAAATAAATGATGTACGTTATGTTGTTTATATCATTAAAATATCTTTTCCCATTCATTTTCTATTTAAGTGGAGCCAAATTTATCAGCCTGCCCTCGTAAGAGTAATGACATCATTAACACATTGTTGAAATTTGTCATCCCTTCCCTTGATTGAATGTTAAAGATGTTAGGATGCTTTCCTAGAGGCTTTAGGGGGGAAAAGCTTTGTAAGTGTTCTGTATCTGAAAACACATGTTGATATTCAGGTTAGCAAGATGAACAAAGATGCACAGATGAGAGCAGCGATTAACCAAAAGTTGATAGAAACTGGAGAAAGAGAACGGTGAGTAACATACCGTGTTAATAAATTACGTTTAACACCTTTAAATTATAGTTAAATTATATATAAGAATCTGAATATCAAGGAACAAAACAGCTGTCAATGGAAAGAATTACAGAAAATAGAGCTTTAGTTCCTAATATCTATAAAAAATATTTAGGTCTGTTCAATAGGACAAGACTTAGAGGAAAGTGAGTGATGTTAGAAAGATGAATAAGAAATTACTTTCTCTCAAAGAATGTATAATAGAGAAGAAAAATACCCAAATAACTAATTGGAGACAGTGTTACCCAGTTTTTTAATAGGGAGACAACGTAATAGGACCAGTTTTAGTTAACAAGTTCCCTCAACCTCAGAGTAGCTTATACTGTCCCTCCTTTCTGAAACATTCCTCTTTCTTTCTCTAATATTCAGCTAATTCTAGCTCATCTTTCAAGTCTTAATTTAAATGTCTCTTCTAGGTATCTGTTAAGTCCCAAATACCTTGTTTTGGAAATAGCATTTACCGGTAAGCACATTGTATTGTGACCACTTACTTTGCCAGTTTGTACCCTTCAATAAACTCTTAAGTTCCCTGATAGTAGAAATACATTGTATACCCAGAATCAGGCCTACCACGTAATTAGCCAAGTAAATATTTGCAAAATAAACAAGACTGGAAGTACAAAGGACAGGCTGAGGAATCAAGAAAGATTTTCAGAAGCAGGGTGATAAGTTGTATGAGAAAAGTGTAAGGAACAGGAGGGATCTTTCAACTCTACCTGAGGGTTAAGGTATCAGTTAAGGCTTCACAGAATAGTCAAAGGGGTAGTACTTTAGGCAAAGGATTAGCAGTTTTCTAAGCCAGTGAAGTAGAAAAGACAGTCTAGGCAGATGGACCAGATTATGCAAAATCATAGAGCTTTGTTGCAACATGATAAAGTTCTGGGAACTGCAGAATTAAAGTTAGAGGGTAAAGGGTGAAAGCTGTGTGGCTGAACAGGAAGAGTGGACTTTGTAGGTGTCAGAATTTTTTCAATGGAAAATGATAAAAACTGAACTCAGAATCAGCTTAACAAGGGAAATATATAAGCTCATCAAACTAAAAAGTTTAGAGCTTGGAATTGCTTAAGGCACCCATAAGTCCAGGCACACAAAAATGACTGTCAAGAATATGTCCTTATCCTCTCAACTCTGGTTTTCTCTCTGTTGGCTTTATTCTTAAGCAGGCTCTACCCACAATATAGCAGAGGTTAGTGGTTCAAAAATTTACATGCATCTGGCTCAGACTTCCCCCTTGTAGTTTCAGCAAGGGACCTAGCTTTTTTGTTTTTCTGTTCAGGCATGGGGAGGGGCAGGAAAATGGGTAGTGGGTTTGTAAAAGCATCTGTTGTGATTTTATCCATGGGGTGTGGGAGTCATTAAACGATATTTTAAAGGGAATGGCTAGATCACATCCTGGCAGTGTAGAGGATAGATTGGGAGATAGAGATAAAATGCAGAAGAATGAATTAGAAAATTATATTGGATTAAAAATGAGAAACAGCAAAATGGAAAGGAGAACTTATAATTTGGTGTTTTTTTTTAAGTAAAATCAGCAGCCCTGGACATGAAGAATGAGGAAGAAGGTGGAATATAGAATGGTGCCTTGTGAAATTGAGAGGATAGTACTGCCAATAATGAGTATAAGGGATTATGTATTATTTTTGTTTGTGTTTTCATTCATGCAGCCTAGTTACTGAATTTCTGCTACATGCTATGTCCTCTTAAGGTGCTGAAATTACCGTAGTGAACAAAGTAAAATCTGTTCTTTCATGAAGCTTACATTCTAATGAGGGGAAACACAATAAATGTGTAGTATGTCAGATGGTGATGAGCTCTAGAGGAAATACGAGCTGAGAATAAAGGGGTATGTTATTTTGGATAAGAAAAAACAAAAGATTAAAAAAAAAAGAAAGAAAAAACAAGAGAGGCTTCACTACTAAGAGATCAGAAAGATAGGAAATTAGGGGGACTCCATGAGCCAAGGTCCTGAGATAGGAACTTGCTTGGAACTTTGAGTCACTCATGGAAACTAACGAAACACTAAGTGAGAGAGAGAAGGAAGAGATAAAGTCAGGGTATAGCTGGGGAGGGGCAGATCATGTAGAGGGGTCAGTCTATAATACAGACTTGGAATCTTACTCTTAATTGGGAAGCCACAGACGAGAGGAATTTATTCTAAGTAGATTGAGGAGTCACTGGAGTGTTTTGAGCAATGGTTGGAGAACGGAAGGGGGACAAGTGAGGAGCTGTGGTAATAGTCCAGACAAGACCAGATGGTGGCTTCAACTAGGATAGTATTTTTTAAAACTGCCATCAGTGGCATTGATTTGCTCATGAATTGGTTGTGTAGTTTTAACAAAGTTGCTGAGTGAAGGGTGCTGCCAAGTTTTCTAGCTTAAGAAACCAAAAGTGCAGTTGCCATTGTGACAAAGTGAACAGGTTGAGGTAGGAGAAGCATGAGTTGAATTTGGACCCTATATAGATTGAAAGACCTAATTAAATATTGAGAAGGAATGTCACATATTGGAGTTACAGAAGTACTAAAAGAGAAGCAGTTTGGTGTAAGATGTGACATGTTTAAACTGAGAAGTTAAGTAATTTAGAAAGAAGCCAGAATTTGTAAGAGTGGGTATGGCAAAAGGATAAGAAAGTACTGATAAGAAAATACTTGGGGAAGCCAGATGGCTCAGTGGGTTAAGCGCTCACTTTGCAGCCCCGGGGACCGAGGATCGAATCCCAGCCCCAGCCCGTGAGGGCCCATATGCTGAACTGGGGAGTGCCCCTAGTTCAGTTCTCACCGGGGTGAGACCCCAGCCCAGTTCCTGCCCTGTGCAGCCCCATGCCCACCTGTGGAATGAAACTGGAAAAACCAATGATGTGCAACTATGGAGACTGTTCTGGGCCCTCCCCACTCTCTCTGTCTCTGTATCTTTCTCTCTCTGTCAAAAACAATAAAATAAATCTTTAAAAAAAAAGAAAATATTTTATCTATGATAACATTAGTTACAATATACATCTTTTTTAACCAGTAAGAAACAAGAAAACAGTGCCAGTTAAATTATGCTCAGCATGCCAATTACTGAATTGTTAAAATGTGAAGGGGAGAGTGTTAGATTCAATGAAATACCATAGTTAATGTATAATTTAGAATAGTGGTGACCAACCTTTTGGCTTCCCTGGTCCACACATAAAATACACTTAACAATAGCTGATGAGCTAAAAAAAGGTCGCAAAGAAATCTCAGAGTTTTAAGAATTTGTTGGACCTCATTCACAGCTGTCCTGGGCCCCAGGTTGGACATGCCTGATTTAGAAGGTTACCGTAATAAAAGGAGCAGGAAGTCTTTGAAGTTAGATATGTAATGGGGTCATAAGAGAGCTAAAGGATAAGAATTTGTAGCAAAGTTCAGAGGTTCAGCTGCTCCAAACTCAACTAATACCTCCAGAAGTTGTACGAGACCTACACTATTCCTATTAGTAGGGGAAAGTAGCCAGTGTATAAGACCAGAGTAGAGTTTCTTGAGAATTATTGTGCTTCATCCACTTCATTTTATTTTACTGAAAATGAAAGTGAGACCCAGAGTTTAAATGACTTGCAAAAGATCAAAGAACTATTTAAAGTATTTGGCAATAGAACCAAGATTGGGCCATGATTAAAGTTTTGTGACTGGAAAGGTAGGAATTTTTAATTGAACATTTGAACCTTTGCTTCAAACATTCCTAAGATAGTGTGATAATTATAGTTTAATTTGAAAATACTTCTTTTCCAACAGCCTCAAAGAGTTGCTGAGAGCTAAATTAATTGAATGTGGCTGGAAGGATCAGTTGAAGGCACACTGTAAAGGTAATCAGTTTCATTTAGAAGATCTAATTCCATTGCTCTCAACTTTGTTAGTCTGGGGTTCACTAGAAAAATTTAAATCAGTAGTTTAAGGTTTATTGAGAGCTTAGACAACTTTAAACAAATGAAAAACTGACTCTTATAAAAATGATTTCCTCTTTTGTGATACTATTTAGACCTAATTCTTAAATTTTTACAAATTTTCTGTGTTTCTCTTAAAACAAGTGAGGCAAGATTTTCTCTGGCTTCAAATACGGAATTTAACTTTTTCAGTGTGCCTATTCAAAGTGAAACAGTTATTTCTAATACATTTTAATTTAATAACAAATCGAGCACATTATGCTTGGCAGACTTGTAGGATTATATCTCCTGCCTTTAATGGTGTTCTTTTGAAAAGTCCATTTTAAAAGCTCTTAGAGAATTACACCTATTTTTAAAAATATAAAATGGAAGCTTGTTAAATTGCTGTATGTTGATTATGATACCATTGGATAGATTACGTGTGTCACTTAAGACAAGCCTCCTTTCTGACTTAGCCTTTAGTATAATGACACTGGTTATTTTTAATGAATTCCCATTGTATTTTAGTGGTTTCTACAAATAATAAAATTATGATAGAGACTATAACATTAACCCTAAGAAGGCAGTGTGGCACATTAATAAAAGCATGGACTTTGAGGTCATACACACTTTGCTGGTAAAAGACTAGAGTTAGATTTCAACTCTTCTTTAGATGAGTTGTTTAATATGTAAGACTCAGTTGCCTCACTTGTGTTGTGGGGGAAAATGCCCAGCCCATCAGGTTATTGTGAATATTAAATTATGTAAGTCAGTGCTTCCCAACCCCCAGGCCATAGACTGATACCTGTCTGTGGTCTATAGGAACTGGGTCGTACCACAGGTGAGCGGTGGGTGAGCCAGCAAAGTTTCATCTGTTTTTACAGCCACTCCCCATCACTGGCATGACTGCCTGAGATCCACCTCCTGCCAGTTCAGCAGTGTCATTATTCTCATAGGAGCAGGAACACTGTTGTGAACTGTGCATACGCATCACCCCACCTCCACCACCCCCACCCCGCATTTGTGGAAAAATTGTCTTCCATTAAACTGGTCCCTGGTGCCAAAAAGGTTGGGGACTGTTGATCATAAATCACCCAGCTCATAATAGGGTTTCATGAAATGTTAACTACTTCGCCTCCTCTATTCCTTTTGTCCCAGCCTAGAGAAGAGAAAGGCACAAAGGAATTGTTCTGTATTTTAATTTTGGGCTATCAAATTACAATTTAAATACAAATAACAACTTTATTCCCCCTCCACACATTCAAGAGCTGGTATAGTGAAATAATATCTGTGCAGTTATGTTTCCAGCTTTTTACAAATGTTAGATTTTATTCAGTTCAGATTCATTCCAAGCCTTGTAATATTTGTTAAGTAACAGATTATTTAACTAAGATGAACAGGCTTTTATGATTTTGATCTGGTCAATACTTAATGTGTTTTAAGATTGAAATAAACCATTAAAAAAAAATGTCCTCTTTTTTTTTTTTGTTAAAGACCAATCTGCACTCTAAAAACATGATCTTAACCCTTCCTCTATGAAAATCTTTCTTACAGATAATGATTTTAAATGATATGATTTGTTTTTTGCTTTTGCATAAGAGGTAATTAAAGAAAAAGGACTAGAACACGTTACTGTTGATGACTTGGTGGCTGAAATCACACCAAAAGGCAGAGGTAAGGAATGAAATAGGGTGATAGGAAACCTATGCTGAAGACGATTTTTTTCTCTCTCTTGTTGGTTCAGCTTTTATTTTTACGAGGAAGAATATTCTTTCCAAAATTATTTGGGTACTTGGTTTCCCCACTTGGAAGTAATTGCCTGTCTTCCTCTCTAGATGGTTTTTTGTAACCAATGCGATAAGAGGTGTAAACTATTTTTGCACTCTAAAACAGTATATAAATGTAAGTTGATACAGTTGTTAAATAATTTTTAAAATACAGGATTTTGTAGAGGCAAATATTACCTAAAGCTAAGATTTATAAACTTTTATCAGATATGGCCTGGCTCCATTTAACTATTAATTCAAACTTTTACCCTAGTCTCTGAGTCATTGCTCTGCTATCTCTTCCCTTATTAAAAATAAAGCTTCGTCTTAAATGTCTAATTAAGAACTTGGTATAATAGCTCTATAACTTCATGTTCAGGGTAATCATTTAAAATTCACACTACAGTCACCTTCATTTCCTACCTTAATGCCTTGTTTACAGAAGGCAAAGGGAAGAAGAAATACATTAATATCAATGTTATATAATAAATATTGTCAGGAACGTATATCTCAGATGTAGATTCATTGTTTTCATTTATTTTGAGAAAGTTTTGTTTAAGTAGTAGCTGGTAAAGTAGATGACCCCTTAGTTGTTTTCTCAAACAGAAATTCTAAAAGGAATTTACGTGTAAAAAGTTAAAATTATTATCAGAGAATACTAGTTTCCCTGAACTGCTGGGAAGGAGTTGGAGAATACGATGGTCCTAAGCCTTTTTATAGCTAAAAAACCTGACTTTTTCTTTAAACATGTCTCAGGGAAAGAAAAACAAAACAAAAACAGTATTTATTGTTTCTCCATGGATTTATATTTTTAAATAATTTTTTCTAATTTATTTTTCTATTTTTCTTTTGTAATTTATACTTAATCTGTTACTATTATGTTGGAACTGATTATACAAAGTAGAAATTGTCCTTTGTTTCTTCTTCAGTGCTAGTTGGTATCTTAGAAATTTCAATACCTTGAAGATCCCCTGCTAGAGATTGAGCAAATAAAGGGAAGTGAAAAATCTCTTTTTTTATGCTCTTAAGTTTTCTTTATTGTAAAAGAGAAGTATTTAATTTTTTTAATTGACCTTTAAAGTGCGTGTTTCTATGAATTTTACACACACATGTATAAAAACCTGTAACCACCACCCCACTAAAACTCCCTCAAGCTTTCCCTTTGTATTTACACTCCATCTCTAACCCTGGGGCAACTGATCTGGTCTCCATCACTAAGTTTTGATGAAAAGTATATTTAGTGTACGTATTGATCACATTTTCAGTGGACTTGAATTAATTATGTAGTCTTTATTTCTAGGCAGGCTTGAACTAAATTTATGAAGAGAAATATTTGTCTCATTTGAATTATATACTTATCTGTGGAGTTCTTTATAGAAATACTGAGCTATATCTGAAGCTTTTCATATCCCCTGGATACAAGCAAGTAACAGAAATTTCAGTTAATTCTCTATTGCCTTTATTTATTAGCACCCAGAAAAGGAAAAACAGTCTTATAGATTTGTCTATTGACTTTATTTATTAATATTAATTAAAACTTCAAAGAGCAGGTCTTTTTATTCATGTTTAGTTTAATACTCTGAATAGGGTATTCAGTCACATGGTTCACATTCAAAAAATAAAATATAGGAAATACAACTACTGTTGCAGTTTTTGCATCTTTGCTGAGTAAGGTTATGTGCATTTCTGTAAAATATTGTCAAATCACTTTCCAAAAAATGTGCCTATTTATACTCCCACCAGCTAATACAATAGTGCTGGTTTTTCCCTTAATCTTGTCAACACATTATATTATTGACCTTTGGATTTTAACCAATCTGATTGGTAAAATGTGCTCTCTGGATGTAGTTTTAATGTTCTTTTCTGTCGTGAAGTTAAACTCTTTTGTTTAGGAAGTATCTGTTTCTCCTTTTCTTCATCTTCTTTGTTCATGTTTCTATTAACCTGCTGATCTTTTCTGTATCAATTTGAAGAAATCATATAGGAGACATTAGCCTGTTTTTTTAAGAGTGTTTTTCCAGTTTTTGTCTTGCCTTTGTTTATGGTGATTTTAACAAAGCTTATTGTATTTGCATTTAAATCAAACTTGTAAGTCTGATACAGCCTAGTCTAAAGGGTTTTCCCATGCCATCTTCTCATTGTGCTGTCTTTAGTTACCCGGTAGCTCATTCACATAATGAACTGCAAATACACCTTTTCAGATATCTCTACCTATTTTTTATTGAAGCATGAGGGTTATTTTTTAAATAAATTATAAATTAAAAAATTATAAGTAAATGTATGGGTTTCCTATGGGGAAATGTGGTCAATAATGTAAAAACTGCATGATGTCAGATGAGCACTAGACCTCTTGGGGAGCACGTATTAAGTTATATAATGCCTACCCACTGTTCTGTATACCTCAAAATAATATAAAATAAAAAGAAGGTTTAAAAAGACCCCCCAAAAAATACACATATGGATTGGTCATCCTGAATAAAATATCAAATCTCAAATTGACATATATTAATTGGAATCTTCTTACTCTTGTATTTTTATATTTCAGCCCTGGTACCTGACAGTGTAAAGAAGGAACTTCTACAAAGAATAAGAACATTCCTTGCTCAGCATGCCAGTCTTTAAGATTGAATTAGATTGTGTTGTTTTGTGGTTTTATTTCTGAAAGTAAAACTTGCCATAAATTAGGAGTCACTTTCCCAAAATAAAATCCTTTTTTGTATGATGGTATACAGTTTTCAGTAATGATGTATACATTGTATTGATTTTTTTCCCTAAATGTGTTATTTTAATAAATATCTCATGAATGAGTTTGAAGTTTCCTTGGATTTTGGAATAAATGGGACTTAATTAACAATCTCCCAGATTTATTGAGAGAAAAAGTCAGCAAGTGATATAGTTTAAGTATTAAGAATGTGCATATCTCTGCTAACAACTGAGGAGAAATAAGCAGCCTCTTCTGATTGTCTAGCTATGGTGTATTTCTCTTTTGAATCCCTATAATATTTTATAATACATGCCCCAGCTTGTACTACAATTGTCTTATTTCTTATTTGTTATAAACTCTTCAGAGTTAGGACTGGGTCTTACTCATCTTTATGTGCCTTCCGTATTCCTCAAAGAATTTACCATCCTATTGGAAGAGAGAACATTTGCAAACTGGCTCCATACCAAGCTCCTCTCACATACTCTACTCATCTGAACTCTGAAAACAGAAACTCTAAAATTGCATCCCCACATACTAAGGCCAAGAAAGAACTTAATGGGAAATACTCTCCACCCATAGCTTTACTCTGACATCAAGATTGCCAAACCCAATGGACTCTTGGCTATACGTATGTGACCTCTGCTGGAAAATGAGATGTTGACCATCCTGCCACTTGGAACTTTCCTCCCACTTCTCACATTTGCTTATTCCTACAACTGGAAGTCCCTTCTGTTTCTCTTGGAGTACCTTTTGCTGTATGAGACTTGAAACAATGGTGTTTCTTAGGGCTCCCTCCTGGGCCCTGCCTGACTAATGATACACTTTTCCTGGGCAAATGCCAGGGAAGTTGGGTCGGACCATGGCTTCAAATACTAACAGGTTAATAAATGGTTAATTGCATCAACAAACCAGACTTCAACCCATCCTCCATACCCACATACCCAGCTGCTATGGATCAGCTTCCTTGGATGTTCCATGGATACCTCAAATTGACCATACCTAAGATAGTGGTGTTTTGTTTTCTTTTTTCCCTCCAGTAACTACCTTCCTTACCTTGGTGAGTGGTACCTCCCAGTCATACAGACTATTGGAGAAGCTTGTCAAAATAACTGATTCAGAAGGTAAGGTGTGGCACAAGATTCTGTATTTCTGACAAGCTCTTAATGCTCATACTGCTTAGAGAACCACTAAGTATCAAGGTTGTAAATTGTCCACACCGTGTTATAACTGCCTTGGTTCAAGCCCAGATTAGTGCGGTAGGCTCCTAACATTTCCTTTAATTAGTCCATGAGCCTCTTTCAGTCTCTTCCACACTATTGCCTAAGTGACCTTACTAAAATTTAAGCCTGACTATTCCCCCTCAAAATTTCTCGAAGGCTCTTCGTGGCTTTTGGGGTGAAGTTTAAGCTCAGCCATAGGCCCTTTTCATCTGACATTTACTTAATTTCTCAAGTCCCTAAAAGTACTAAGTTTCATCCCTAAGCACCTTTGAAAATCCATCAAGCTAGAAAGCCCTTCTGTTATTTGGCCTTCAAAATTCTGCTTGAGTTATCAAAAAATTCAGACATTCCTGTTTGATTTAGATTCCCTACCACTGTTTTTTAAATAAGATGTGCATAATTTCAACAGGGTTCTAGAACTTGTGTGCATCTCCTGGAGGAGAGGAAACATGAGTTGGTTATTTTTGTTTGTTTTTGCTTTGTATGATACTTATTTGTGAATGAATGGACAAAATAATGAATAAATGAACCTGTGGACATGGGCTCACAAAAGAAGTTAGCAATACAGTGGGTGTATTGGAGGAAAGGTTTCACATGAATTATTGGCTCATGTTCCAGAGATAACAATTTTATCTTTCTGATGAATTTATATTTTAAGTAGTCTTTGAACCAACTGGGCTTATTTATGTAAAATTTTGAACCTGAAACGCATAATCACAAAGCCAAGAGTTTTTTTCACCACATCTCTTAAATTCTACTCATTCTGCTGCCCTTCATCAAAAAGAAAACATGGTATATAGGAAATGTTAAAAACAACAGGGAGTTCTTATTTCATAGTACTGTATATAAAAGCAAGCCAAAAATTGCTCCTAGGGGTAATGTTTTAATAGTTCATAACAAAATAATGTGAAATGAAAAGTTATGACAATATTTTGAAATGGAACAAAAAATAGTTGGAAGTATAGCAATTCAATACTAAACAGCATAGGTTTAAAATGATAGTTGTGAGAACTCCCACACCAGTTCTAGATTTTTTTGACATCGTAGAAACGTCTTGTGGTTTGCATCTAGAACCATTGATATCTTTCAAATAAACCAACTTTGTGAACATCTTGACTCACATCATTGATTTATATTGGCTAAGAATTCATTCTTTAAATATGCACCCTTTCATGCTCTGTTGAAAATTTGATAGATTACTGTTACATGATTGCACTGGTGAATAAAATACTAATTAGGATTACTATAGGTTCTCTTGTATAGAATTAAAGAAGATCCAACTAAATTATTTAGGCAATCACTTTGCTTTGGCACTACAAGTGTATCATTTGGTTGAACAGTTCCAAGCGAGGCCCTGGGTGATGCTAGGAACTGGTAATTGGATACTAGACATTTCATAACTTGATAAAAGACTATCCAATTCAAGATAGTTGTGACAGCTGCTCAGTAGCTGATGTTGGAAATGACCCAAGATGTGCATATGTGCTTTAACCCTTCTTGTGAATTGCGATCTCAAGTTACTAAGTGACTTCATAAAACCCCTCATATTTACCATTAGAAACCACACAAAAGTCATTGGATGGATGAAAACTTACAGGTACAATCAGACAATTCGAGTTCTAGTCCCATCTGTGATACTGAATTATCAGGTAAGATTGACTTTTGCCTCAGCTTCCTCATCTGCATAATAGATCGGATAATGCTGACCTGCCAAGAATTAAAAACTAAATACTATTAATAGGATAATCAGAAAAAGCAATATTGATTCATGTTACTCCTAGGAAGAACTCTAGAAATACATTTCTTACTGTGTGTTTTCTAGATTTATATAGATATATAAATTACCCTTGTGTGGAAAATAGCTACTTTAATTTCTGAGAAATTTCTAGATAATATTAACTACCCTAAGAACTCCTTCAAATATAAAAATGATCAACATAACTTAACTGGACCCTCTGCCTGACTAAGAGCTATAATAGCACTTAGCAGGGAGGATTGAAATTAACCTGTAGTCATTTGTACCCTCATTCTACTATGACCTTCTCTGTGACATGGACTGTCAGGGAGGAGTTTATCTTTTGATCCTGTTTATATATTTGATCCTTTGCCTTTTGATCCTAAGTGCCTAAGAAGGTTAATTCTTGATAAAATATCTAAATGAATAATTAAATAAATGACAAGAAATAAGGCAAAAAATTTGGCATGTGCCTGTTATTCCACTTTAAATTATATTTGGTATTCTGCCTGTCAACCACCAGGGGGCACTTTAAGCCTGTATTTTGGTCCTCTCTGAGTATACTGTTAACCACCTCAACAGGCCCAATTCTAGTTTGGGCCAGGCAGCTCTTTCAAGATGACAATGATGTTGAATTAAAACTTAATTGTTAGGACCTCAGAACGTGCTGCTGGTACAAATCAAGATGAAGCTACAGTGAGATACAGATATTGTGTTTCTGGGACTATTTTTCAAAGGCACTTTACTAATGCACACAGCAAGTCTATTTAAATAGCATATGCCATGACTGAAATATGTAGACTCTGTTAACTGAAACTCAAGCAACGGGCAAAAACAAATTTTGCTATTCGATTAAGATGCTGCCAGTTGTTTGAGAGTCCCAGTTGAGTTACAGCTAACGGAGAGTGTACTTACATTTATCCAGTCCCCGTGGGGGCCGGTTAACTGAGAGTCTACTGTAGTTCTTTTTCAGTTACTGTACCTCCCCCCCCCAAAAAGCATAGTAAATTTGTAATAAAAAGTGAAAGAAAAATAATTTCCAGTGTCTATTTCCTTCTCATTATGCTCCCTTCTCATAGAGAGCCCTTTTAAAAGGGAATAGTATTCAAATTTTCCTTTTTCATACTATGTACCTTTGTTTTAAAAACAAGTGTGAACTACAGCATTATATAGTGCCAAAACCCTCTGGACATTCAATGGCTATTGCCTTAAGGTGATGAAAGGCAATGAATAAAAGCAGAATCCTGACACATGACATGATGTTCATAAATGCCTTTGAGTTGCCAGGGCTGGTGCCATACAACTACATCCGTAAATTCATTGGCTTTGTGTCTGGAGTTACCAGAATTAAGTGATGCAGATGGCTTTCAGTTACTGTCAACCTTCTCATTCTAAAATTATTTGTTCAGAGCATAACCTTTGAGAATTTATCCTTTCTCCACAGCTACTTACATCAAAGCTGGGTTTCAATAGGGTAAGAGGCACAAAGTAGAATAATTGAAAGAGAGATATCCATTAAAATCCCAGCCTGCCGGATGTGTAAGTTATTTAGGTAACGATATACATTCTGTGATTTGAAGATCATTCCTTTGGCTAAAATAATATGTGAGCGATGCTGTGGTTCTCTACTCAGTTCTACCATTAATGACTTCATTAGTCATGTAAATGTTCTGTGTGACAGTTGCCTGTCAAAAGCATATCTCCCATCTGCTAGGGATGTTGAAAGGATAATAAAGTATGAGAATTATGGACTTTCTTCTTAAGCGGTATGATATAAAGTCAAAGTGACTCGTATATTCTGTACTTTGCTCCTAGCAATGGTATGCATAAAATAGTTTTGTGTATGGGATCTAGCTCTCATGTTTTACCCCAGCCATTAAATATGGGGCTTTCAGGAGACGTAGTCAGTGATAAAACAGATGTATTGTCTGCCCAGCTGCATTTCCTATGTTCCTTGTACAACTTTTTCACTTTATAGAGACTTTGTAGAGACCTCCAGTCAACTAACAAACCCTTTATGATTAACCATCACTCCCCTCATGTTATCAGGTCTGTCCTTATCCATTTAGATTTGATGGTTTATAATTAGAACTCTCTTGCAATTACCCTCAACTTCTCCCACGTTTTCCCCCCAGTAATATACATTCCTGCTTAAATCTAACTACCAATACCCTGAGAGCTTACTCTCTCTATGTGCCTGGTCATCTAAAGTTTGTTAAAGAAGATTACACAACCCTCTGATAAGCACCATTCTAAAAGAGCAACTGCCAGGAAGTCAGGATAGCTCAGCAGGTTAAGCAGTCGCTTTGCAGCCCCCGGGGGACCAAGAATCTAATCCCCTGCCCCACCCATGTGAGCCCATATGCCAAACTGGAGTGTACCTCCCATGAGGGAGGCTCCCAGCTTGGTTCCTGGCCCCCTCAGTTCAGCCCCTGGCTCAAGGGGGTGTGCCCCCCATGCAGGAGTCCCCTAGCCCAATTTCTACCCTGTGCAGTCCCCCCACCCCCCAGTTTCTGCCCTGCGCGGCCCCCCACCCCTCCCACCAGTGTGGAAGAAAACCATGTCAAAAACAGATGTCATACAACTATGGAGACTGCTCTGGGCCCTACCCCTTCTCTCTGTCTCTCTCTGTCTCTGTCAAAGACAATAAAATAAATCTTTTTTAAAAAATGAAACATCTGGGGAAGCCGGGATGGCTCAGTGGGTTGAGTGCTCACTTTGCAGCACGGGGGACTGGGGATCGAGTCCCGGCCCCAGCCCGTGAGAAACCATGTGCTGAACTGGGAGCTCCCCCAGTTCAGTTCTCTCTCTGTCTCTGTATCTCTCTCTCTCTCTGTCAAAAATAAAAATATATTAAAAAAAAATGAAACATCAATTGCAACATTCTGAGAAACAATTCACATGGACTATTAAAATTATTAGGACTATTGAAAATGTTCAACATGGGCTATAGTATCAAATGTCCTGAGTGTTACCTTTGTATTCAAGAAGAATGACCTTGTTCTGTGTTGAAATATTTAGAGATAAAGTATCCCATTGTAACTAACTCTCAAATGGTTCAACAATGTAAAAAGTATATATACTAAATATGGAGAGAAAGAGAGAAAAAGTGATCTAAAGGAAGGATATATAGATACTTGTTGCAAATAGGGAAGTAATGGTCACAAATTTCAAATGAACACTTTTCACTGCCCAAGAGCTCTACTACATTTTGCTAGTGTGTACACATTCTCACTCCTCAAAATGCCTGTTTCACATTTCTCTCCCACACTAGCTACTCTTCATGCTTTATGCAGGAACAGCAGCGACCTGATCAGGAGAATCCAGCATCAGCCCATCACCAAACCTGCCAGCTCTCCTGACTCTGGATCCAGACTTTAAGCCTTTCCCTCCACCTGTGCTCTGGGATTCCAGTGCCTCAATTTTTCTCAGTGATTGTCTGCCTGCAGTTGTCCCCTCCTCTCTTCCATCAGACGTTTCTACCTCTATTGCATCTATCCTAGCAGCATAGTCATTTGTCCTAGTCTCTCCCATCTTCCACAAAACCATTCCTTGAACACAGATCTCCCCCAAGGAACAGCCCCCTTTCTCTGTCCCACTCAAGGCAAGGAAGGCTTCTTAATTAAGTGTCTATAGCTATTGTCTCCACTTTTCCACCCCCTACTCACTCAGTTTGGGCTTATGGAAATTAAATTTCATGGAAGCTAGTCATGTCAAGGTCAAGAGAAATTACTACCTTAATCAACCTCTCAGCAGCGTTGGTAACAATTGACCACTCTCCTTTCTCAGACACATTCTTTCCTTGATTTCCATATGCAACACTGGCCTATCTTTTCCCTCACTCCGGGCTGCTGTCTCAGTCTTCTTTGCTGACTTCTCTTCTGCTAGATCTCTAACTGCTGGGGCTCCTCAAATCTTAATCATATAACCTAGTTCCTTCCCTATCTGCTCTCTTCCTAAATCAGGCTTCCTAACAGTTGTGTTACTTTGGCAGATCAAGTGAAGCCTGTGAATTCTTTTTCAGAATAACATATTTAAATGCACAAAATAAAATTATTAGAATTACACAGGAAACCAAATTAAAATATAATTATAAGAACGTTTCAAAATAAATGCATGATATTCATCTTTATTAACACAAAATGAAGGCAGTGCATTTCAAATATAGGTAAGCTTAAAATCATATCTTATTATTTTAAAATATCAGTGTAAAGGCTTACTCAAGTTATTTCTAAACTTGTATAAGAATATTAAACTGTGGGGTGGTATTCAACAGGACAACATATATATCATATATGATATGTTGGATTTTCATTAATTTCAAATTTTTGTTTCGGTGGTTATAAGTATTGAAAATCTTGATTAGTTAAGAACATACACACACAAAGTATCCATTTATTATATATACATACAAATGGATAAATCATTTTTATTCAAGGTGTTCCAAATTTAAAATTTTTTCTCTTTCAGAAAAATTGAAGCAACTGCCTTAATTCAAAGAAGCATTTAAGTCTTGTTGGCTGGGAAGGCTACTAAACTATTTAACAAAGACTTAGTAATACGTCACATTCATATTGGCTTTCTTGATCATTGATTAAATGCAATGATTCAGAGGAATTATCAGAGGATAATATTGGGATTGTTGGCAAAGGTTCTTCCAAGATTGTAAAAACAATTGTAATTCCTAGTGCATGTCTGTGTAAAAAACAAACAAAACCAAAAAGCGTTAACATCATGACATGCTTCCTTTTCCATTAAGGTAGCAATAGCAGATATATTACCAAGTATTGCTGGGGCCAAGCATGTAAAAAGCAATAGAATAACTCTTCACCATTTCCAATATGTCAAGTACAGACTCCAGGGGAATGGCTGTCGATACCTCCATGGCTTATTTCAAAATTGTAAGACAGTTCGATAGTTCTACAATATATCAAAATATTTGACACGAGGATCTCTCCCAGATACCTCTTGGTTCACAGCCTTGAGGAGTTTCCTAAGTGAAATCTGAAATGGGCTCACCGTACTCAGAGGACAAAAGACAAAAAGAGGTAGACCACTCCAAATTGGGAGGTGGCAGGTTTAATAAGTGAGGGCAGTTACACAGTAAGCCTGTGTTGGTTGATGGCAAGATGAGATGTCCACACCTACCTGCCAGAATCTTAGAAATTTCTACAGAGGCCTTAACTGGGTTCACAAAACAGCAGTGGGGGCTTCTCTGAAAACATAATTGGGATCAAGTCATATTTCAGTTCAGTATTCCACTGTAGATTCCCATCTCCCTCAGGCAGAGTCAAGTCTATGCTCTTGCACGATCCTTCCCTCCTCCTGTTGCTTCTCTGACTTCATGTCTTCCACTGCCCTGCTTGCACGCTTCACTCTGGTCACTCTGGTCACTCTGGTCACTCTGGTCACTCTGGTCACTCTGACTCCTCTGCTCCTTACACTCCAGGCACATTTCTTCCTTGTGACATTGGCGTTCATTCTTCCAGGTGCCTAGAGTGTATTTCTAAAAACTCAGATTTTTACCCAAAATTCACTTCTCTGTAACAACTTCCTGGTCAACTCAAAACACACACACACACACGCACACACACACACACACACAGGTTATATTCTTCCCTGCTTTAGTTTTCTCTTTCTTTGACATACTATGTATTTTACTCATTTATGTTCTAAGAATGTAAGTTCCATTAGGATAGGGATTTTTAAAACATTACTGCCATATTTTTATTGCCTAAGTTACTGAATATTTGTTGAAGGAAAACTATTATTTTGTGGGTACCCCATTTTGTTCGCCATCTCTCTGACAATGAGGTCTAGATTCAAAATCAGGCTCTAGCACACAGCTCATTTCCCAAGTTAAGGGAATTCCTTTTTGTTCTGCAAGAGTTCCTACTAACTTCTTATCACTTTCTTATTGCTTTTAAATAGAGGGGTTGACAAGTTTAAAACCTGTCTTTCTTTTCTTTTTTTTTAATAAATAGGCTGACCAGACCTACCACTTGACACAGGACAGTACCATTGTTTTCTGTCCCATTTAAAACAGTATGTTGACTTAGCTTAATCATAAAGGAACATAGGACCCACTACATAGTTGTGAGATCCCAGGCAAAGTGAAAATGGAGGTTTTCTCATTCAAATGTATTAAGGATTTCAAGATGGTGACAACAGCGCATTAAAACAAGCATGAGGTCCCCAAGCACTGCACTGTGATGCATGTGGCCATACAGGTAAGGTTTGTTAGAGCTAGATTTTAAAAAAACTTATAATAGAAACACGGGTTTTAGGGATCAGGATTCACCTTTCATGTTTCCCCATGTCCATGTTCCATGATGAATCTGAATTATAAAGATTTAAAGAATCTAAAAGGTGACTATAATTTAAATAATTCATTATATGATGTACATAACTCGTTTTTCTGGTTCCTATGTGGTTATATAAATTTCCATCTAGCTATAATTATTTATTGTCACAAGTGTCCCATATACTTACATTAATTATTCAAGATGAAAAATCTCACTGGTGTGATCTCTTCCAGAAAATTGATATATTGTATAAATAAGCACTAATTAGAGAGAGATGCTCATTCGTTCAACAAAAGTTGAGTGAAAATCTTTATATGCAAATTATAGTTCTTGGCTATATAAGAAACTTAAGCATTACAAGATAGGAAAGCAGTCTAATTTGCTGGGGAAAAAATTAACTTTCCTGAAGATAACTAGTCAAATGATTAATTTGCTTAATGACCAGTTTGCCAAATTTGCCAAATTAAATGACTGTGGTTTAAGAGAAATTTCTATTATACTACGTAGAAGCTTTAACAGGATTGTTTGATTTTAGTTACTGATAGTGAGGTATAAAGAAAAATTATATACACATTTTTAATATTGAGTACCACATGTTATATATGTATTTGTATATATTATGGGTAAATAATACATTTATGTGTATATATTTGTGTGTATTTATATACATATATACTTGTACATATTTGCATATATAGTTAACTTGTTATAAGAAGACTAGGTATAGAGGAAGTAAAGATATCTGGAAGGGACTACTATAATGGACCATGTGGTTAGTACAGATTAAATACAAAAGTGAAAGGGGATACAATAGGAGTAACCACATTATATATTAAATATTGTATGTTATTTGCTGGTTGACATACTATCTGATAATTTGGTGTAAGAATCTTAAGTATATTAAAAGATTGGCAAAGCAAAAATAAACATAAAAAAGTTTCCCAATCACTTAATTGATATATCCGAAACTTAGAATAGTTTCCTCTTTGTTATAAACAATATGAATTTTTTTTTTCTACAGGAAAATCTGACTATTTCAATGGTTTCTCATTAGAAATCACTCTTGAGTATCTGATATGGAACAAGACTTTTTTTTACTTACCTCTAATTTCTTTCATAATGCCTTTTTTTACACTGAAGTGTTTGTAATATTCTTTTTAGCATCATTCAGTATACTTTTCACATTCCATTTTAATTTATAAATTCAAAAGAATTTGAAAAAAATCCGAATTTTGGATTAAGTTGCATTTAAGTTACTTTTTAGTGAAATCATCCAAAATTTAATTTAGTTAACTTAATCTAACTTTAATTTGAAAGCATCAGAAAGAAATAAAAATAGCCGAACAATTCCATGTAAAAACCCACATTAAATTTTATTTTGATTATTGATATTGAAGTGTATACTTGACACATCTCATAGCTAGTAAGCAAAAGTTACCATTTTTGTTAATACTGCTAAATTATTCTTGCTAAAGCTGCAAAGCACTGTTACACATTACCATCTTTAAATGTAGTAAATATAACAAGTAATTACTTGATAAATTGGCTTTCGACTTGCTCATTTGCTGCTAACTGGCTTATTTCCCGCTAGAGGAGGGGATGAGTGAACAGAACCCGAAGGGATGCCAATTCTCAGGAAGAGACGGAAGAGAAAAATATGAGATAGAAGTGACCGGAGACCTAGGAAGAAACCCAAGACTATTCAGAGGAATGGAATTTCAAGGAAGGTGTTAACAGTGTCACGTGCTACAGAGAGTCCCAAGAGAAGCAAGGGCAGCTGTATCCTGTGGGCACTATTTTTTAGTGGACGGGAGATGGTGGAAGTCAGTTTGAAAAAAAAAAAAAAAATGATTGAATGGACATAATTAACCAAATCTAACAAAATTATTTTCTTAACCCCAACGAGATAGCTATAAACTCTTAATTTCATTTAGTAAAATTTAAGCACCTAATTATATTGACTTATTTTAGAGTTCTGTCTTTATTTCTTCTTGCTTCTTTCCCGACTAGAGTTGGCAGATTTCATGAATAAAAATACAGGATGCTGAATTAAATTTGAATTTCAGAGACACAATGGATAATTTTTAGCTTAAGGTATGTTGGAAGCTTTGTGAACCCTCACTAGAAGTCTGCTGAAGTGCAGGCAGTGCAGAGAATACTGACTGTGAAGTCATTCGGTTTGAGTCCTCACTCTACCCTTAGGGGTATGGCCTTGGGCACATTACTTAATAGCAATAACCAGAGTAATAGTAATAGTTCTTTTAAAGTTTATTGTGAGTTGAAGTCTCTGAAGCAGTAGGCATGGTGTTTGGGTTATGCCGAGAGATCAATAAAAGATTCGAATAATTGTTAAAGGAATAGCAAGAACGTATTTGAACGTGAAGGGAGAAAATGTGTGAGGTTTATATATTAGGTGTAAGTTTAGGCCCAACTGGAGGTAGTAACCATGACAGAGGGGCAATGAAAATACTCAGGTCCAGAATTTAAAAATTTAAAAAGAAAAGAAAGAAAGAAAGAAAGGAAAAGAAAAGGGAAGAAGAGGTAGGATGCACAGAAATCTTGCCCGTGGCTCTCTCTTGCCACCAGGAGTGGGGCTGTTAAATTCTCGGGGACGGCCTGGGGACCTTGGCACCCAGGTCTGTGTGTGGAGGCTTGAATGCAGACTGGCTCCCGGGCGGCTTGTTCCTCCAGGGACGGGGTGTGTATTTGCGTGCAGATCCCAGCCTGCAGCCCGGCAGCCGGGGGCGGGGCGGCCTGCGCGCGCGGGACGAACCCCGAGCGCCAGCGGGTGGCGGTCCGGGAGCCGAGCGCCAGGGCTGGCGGCGGCTGCGAGCGAGCGGCGGGCTGCACCCTGCGGAACTCGAGCTGCGATGGGACACCTGTGGCTGCTGGGGACCTGGGGCCTCTGGGGGCTGCTTCTGTGTGCCGCAGAACCGCGCGCAGGTAACCCGTTCGGGGCGGCAAAGAAGCACGCGGGACAAGTCCTCCGCAACACAGTCCCTGCTCTTGGGGTCGCGGGGGAGGTGGGACCCCTGGCACCAGCCCTGGACCAAATGTGTGGGTGTGGCTGCATGGGGACCTGGGACCTGGGGACCTAGAAGGCAGGCTTAACGCAGAGACAGAGATAGAAATATGGAATCTCACCTCCTCTCCCCAAGGTGACTATTGAAAAAAGACTAAAATTTGGCTTGGGGGAGCGGGGGCGGAGGCAACCAGAGTCCAACGTCTCACTATTCTTGGGTCCCTTTGCCACCCTGAAGAAAAGTCTCACAGTAGGAGAGAAATGGGTTTTCATGGCAGATGTCAGTCACTTCCCAGGCCAGCTGCCCTGTGCCTTCAAAGTAATACCCAGGAGAGGGCTGGGAAGAAACTGATAAGAGAAGAAATTGGAGTTGCCCCTGGAGATAAGGGAGGACGAACCTGAGCTAGGAGCAGCAGCAGAGTCTTGGAGATGGAATCCAGCTGGAGTTTCCTGCTCCGGGTTCTAAAGGTGTCTGAAGCAGAAACAGCCTTGGAGGCCCTGACTAGACGGGCCTCAAGTGCAGAGGCATAGGGCCGGAGGTGGGGGACATGGGACACCGTGTACTCTTCCTTGTGTTGGAGAGCTTTAGCTGTTATAGGTGAAGTCCCTACTAGACTGTTCTCAGGCAAGAATGAATGATATAATTTCTTTCACCTTTCTCATAATTTCATTTCAACCAATTGATGATTTCTGTGGCTTTTCTTTGTGCCCCCGCTTAAATTTTTCTGCCTCCTCTGAGACTTTGTTAGTGGGTCTCATCATTACCAAATCTGTACACTTCAAGCAGACGATAAACCCTACTGGCCACTGTGCATCTTCGAGTTGCTTTAAAGCACGGCTTATGGTTCTTCAAGGTAGCCTCTCACACCTGTGCTTGCATAGGCACCTTCTTCTGCCTGGAACTCCTTGTCTTTCCCACAGTCAGTCCAGTCTAGCTAATTCATATTTGCCCTCCAAGATGCAATGGGACACCCCTTTCAATAGGCTGGTATGACCCAAGATGTATGGAGGAAATGCCCCTTCTGAGTCACCCAGGGCCCCTGTGCTCTCCTCTGTCACTCTGTACTAAGTTAAACTTCTAGAAAGTTGGGACTGTTACACATTTATATAATCTCCAGGAACCTAACACGGTTTGTTGAATGAACCAGTGACCTTCGCAATCATTAAGAACTCAACTAGCTTCAGGGGGCTAGAAAGATCCTAGACATTATCTTTTCTGAAGTCTTATTCTGTCACAGAAAAAATTTTTTTTCTTAAAACACAGCTCCCCTCTTTGTACCTGGACTGTTCTTTCAGTCGACTAGCCTTGCATTTCCTATGTGCTGGTATACGGACCTGTTTCTCCATGGTGCTATTTCTCCAGCATTGTTTGTTGCTGTGTGGGCTGCTAACTGTAGTTATGAAACTGCAACTAGGAGAGCATACATGAATTTAAGAGTTTAATAAATGTTGGACAACATGATAAGTAAAAATGATAAAAATGATGATGTATTTGCTCTTTGTAGCACCTGAGAGAGTGCTTTGCATAAAGTTGAGTATTAAGTAAGTTAATCACTTATCTCTTGGTTAAGTCATTGATGAGTAGTAGACTCAAAAACAAAACATTGGTATATTTACTTTCAATGCTATAATATTCATATTTTTCTGACAACTTCATATATGGTATTAAATTTGGTGCTTGAAACAAAATACTTGCTGAATTTACCTCTCCTATATTTTAATATCTTTCAGATGGCTCTAAAATAATTCCTCAAGTCACAGAAATAATACCTAAATATGGCAGCATACATGGAGCAACAAGGCTGACTATCAAAGGAGAAGGTATAGTTGCCTTTTTTTTTTTTTTAACCAAGGTTGAGGTATTTTAAAGACTATCAGGGGATGCTGGGATAGCTCAGCAGTTGAGTGCTTGCCTAGAAACCGTAAGGTCCAGGATTTGATTCCTGGCCCTGTCCTGTGAAAACCCATATGCTGAACTGAGGGGCAACTGGTAACTGCCAAGATGGCAGCAAAGATTCTTGCCTCCCATGCAGGAGGCCCCCAGTCCAGTTCCCACTGCACGGCCCCACGCCCACCTGTGTGGAATGAAACCATGTCAGAGCTGATGATGTACAACTATGGAGACTGCTCTGTGCTCTCTCCCCTCCTCTCTCTCTCTCTCTCAAACAATAAAATAAATCTTAAAGTAAAGGACTATTTCACATTTGGAGCCTTATGGTTTAAAAAAGAGTATTCACTGGAGTTCTCTCTCTACTTGACCAGAGTAGTAAAACTCTATCCCATTTGACAGCTAGTGAAATTGCCAAGAACCCCTATGAACACAATCATCTAAATTTATGTTAAAACTTCAAGAGCTGGACTTTAATGACTGAACTGAAAGGAACATTGTTTACTGAACTCGGCAATTATTTGCTTTGTTCTTCATGGGCCTAATAATAGATAATTTATTTTTATATCGGATAAAACGTTTTTGGGGCTTGAGGGGTAGAATGTTAGTAATAGGGTATGATAAAAAAATAGAATGGTAATAAAAGGAGAAAGGCCACCAACAGTAAAAACTCCGGATTCCTTCTCCAACCACCCAAACCTTATTATGTCCTTCATCTCCTTGCCTGGTTTGGGGATGAAGACATAGTAGGCAATCGGTGAATGCAATTACCGAGCAATTATTCCTACAATTAAATAGAAATATGTGGTTCTTTTAGCTATAAAGCCTTTGCAGTCTAAATGATTGTAGTATTCAGGTGCTTTTTGGAGATGGGAAAGACAAATTTTTTTAAGTATATTAACAAAAGCTATTATTTAGTCTATAATAAAAGAAATGAGAAGTTTCTAGAGACAGAGAATTGACAAAATAAGATATTTAATTCTGTTCTATATATTGAAATGTCTTTCAACCGTTTTTGTTATATTTACACAGAATTCAAGCTCTCAATGATATACTTAGAATGGTTTATGCCTCTATATTGTGAATACAGTAATATATGTGGGATTAAAATGTTCTTATTTTTAGAGTTAAACACCTGGAGACAGTGTATTTGTTAAAGACTATTTTTAAAATGTCTTTATCCATAGCTCCTTTGTATTGTATATTGCTGTTAAGATAGTGTGCTTGACAGCTATTAGGTTTTTAATGGAGATGTACATGCCTTGAAAGAGGTGCCCAGATTAAAACAAAACAAAACAAAAAAATAAAACCACCCAGTAATTTC
Source organism: Craseonycteris thonglongyai (assembly GCA_004027555.1). Classification (NCBI taxonomy): domain Eukaryota; kingdom Metazoa; phylum Chordata; class Mammalia; order Chiroptera; family Craseonycteridae; genus Craseonycteris; species Craseonycteris thonglongyai. The sequence goes on from PVKE010005783.1 coordinate 45,021, forward strand.
CTTCTGCCCTGAGACCTGAACTTTTTCTGATATATATACCGTGGTTTGTGATTAAATACATAGACCCAGGCAACCTATAGTTAGAAATGAAAAAAAAAAAAAAGCACTCTATTCTTAAGGCAATTTAGAAGAACATCCTTGTTAATCTAACTAAGTAGACTCTCCGTTAACTAAACTCAAGCAATCAGCACTTTCAAACAACCAGCCACATTTGTTGGCCAGTTGCTGGACATTTTGCCAGTTGCTAGTTGCTTGAGTTCCCGTTAACAGAGAGTCTATTTATATTTATCTGACCAGTCCCCATGGCTGCTGATTAACTGAGAGTCTGCTGTATAACCTTTGATCTTTTGTAGACTTTCTAAAGCTGTTAGCACAAAATGTCATAGTGAATTTTTAATTTTCTCACTCATCTCAATTGAGAGGTACTTTTGGCTGAGAATTATAGAATAGTTAAAACCTATTTGAATGGCAGATACCTACACCCCTACCCAGATTTGTCTCCTGCCCTTTAACCACACACTGTAGGGACTAAAAATGTGTTAACATGTCTTTCTCAGGCTGAGTCTAAATACTGTTTTATGTAGATTGAGGCGGGGGTGGGGTGGGGGGCATGATATACAGAGAATATGTGTAAACCAATAATAATAAATTTGCAAAACACACCAGACCTCTTCTAGCTACATGAAAGTAATGCTTGAACAAAGTTAATTTGGAAGAACTACCTGCATATAATCTTCAGTGCTGTCTGTAACTGATACACTGTTGAGAATCACATGCAGACCTAAGTTATTAATCACATAACAACACTAGTCTAAATGAAATTGTAAATGCTAGATGATCACCTAAACGTTGGTCATATATGACATTTAATAGGTTTTGGTTTTTTTTAAGTCATGATGAAAAAGTAAACTGTTATAGAAATATTTGTCTTAGAAAAGGAGTTCTTTAACTACAATTCCATGCTCTAGAAAGAGCTACCTTAATTAATTAATTAATTAATTAAATTTTTTTTTTTGGTTTATCCAAATGACTTTTGGCTATTTCCACACATAACTCTGACCTTTACAGGCAAAAATTTGCTACGGCATTACTTTTTTCTAAGATACATAATTTTGCAATTATGATTCCAAAGTAGGTGTTTAGGCAATGACAGTATCGTAGAAATCCTTATATCTCCTCCTGAGATGACTGATTTGGTGAGTCTTATCATTTTGATAAGTTCTAGAGTGTTCATAATTTTATTAGTTTTGTTACTTTATATTTATACCTGGTATGATATTTCTCAATTGTCTTCCTGGATATTTATCTTATTGCCCTTTATTAAAAAAAAATCAGTAAAATAGAAAAAGTAACATTTTACTTTTGGCTATTTTTTCTGTGTTTTCATATTGTACTGTCTGACACATATATTTTTGTTCATCTGAAATGTTGAATTGTACACTTTTTATATTATGGAAAGCATGGGGACTTTGGTCTGATCTGACAGTCTTTTACTGTGACTGGGGGGAATTACTGCTCTAAACCTCAGTTTGCTCATCAGTAAGATGTTAGGGCTATTGTGATTATTGAAATAGTACCTAAGGTACTCAACTATAGTATATGCTCCATAATTAGAGCTATTTTATTTTATTGTTTTATTTGCATTTGTGTTACAGGTTTGGTTTAATTCTTTATGCATTTTGTCCATCCTTCTACACCTTTACTTTACATTGTTTTCAATGTTCCAACTTTTAAGTAAGTTTATGCACTCTCAACCCTGATTTCTGTAAGTAGAGAGACTAAAACAGCCTGCATTTTGCACAGCAGCTGACACCTTCCAAGATAGCAACACAAGCTGTTATCAGGAGACCCAGGTTTTCGTGCCTGGCAAATCTTGTCTCCAGCTTTTCTGCCAAAGGAAAAAGTACATCAACATGTCAAGAATTTCCATTTGAATCTTCAGGCTTTTCTGTTTCCAGGGTACACCCAACCCTTCCTGTAATCTTTGGGCTTTGGAGTACTTCCAGTTACTTTCTGTATATCCAATCATTTATTTAGAATTGTACATTTATTATTCTTTTTAAAGGTGAATCCTTTGAATCTTTAAAAAGTTATACTTTTAAATTAAAATTATTTTAAAGATTTATTTTGTTTTTTAACAGAGACAGAGAGAGAATGAGGAGGGCCCAGAGCAGTCTCCATAGTTGTATGTCATCAGTTTTCACATGGTTTCGTTTCACACAGGTGTGTGGGGGCTGCACAGGGTGGGAACCGAACCCCCTCGAGCTGGGGCCTGAAACGGGAGCCTCCCATATGGGAAGATCGCCCTGGCAAGAACCAAACTGGGGCCTCCACTCCCCAGTTCCACATATGGGTCAGCATGGGTTGGGGTCAGGGTTTGATCCTTGGTCCCCTGGGTCTCAAAGCAAGCTCTAACCTGCTGAGCCATCCTGGCTTTCCCTGAAATTATTTTAAAGGCAATTCTGTTGTTCTTTTTGAAAAACTCTTTGGAATTAGCTAAAATTTTGAAATATTTCTATGCTTGTGTTTTAAAGCACAATCCATAATTAAAATATTTTCAAATCTTATTTATATGGTGCTTATTTCCCCATAGATTTTACTCTTAGGGGTTATATGTGCATGTGTGTGTATCAATATAGGCTGTCCAAAAAGTATCCAACCATGTAATATGAAAAATAAAGGCATTTATGGCTGGATTTTTTTTCTGACAGTCCTCGTATATATATGTGTATATGACACTGAAACAACTCCTAAGCTATAAATACCATCATCTTTTGTAGGTATTATTTTTTTAGAATTGTGTACTATTTGTCTCAGGAATACTGAAGAACACATCTTCCTTACTACGGTATATCATTGATGTGACATGTACCTAGTAAGAAAATATTACATACATACACCTCCAGTGAAACTTTCCAGTCTTTAGTTAGTTGCCAGCAGCCCTTCCGTGTGTTCCAAACTCAATGTGAACTCTAAAGATAAGCAGAAGTTGGCAAAAGGAACATGCAGCTTTTCAAGTCGCCTGCTTCTTTGTGTTTTCATATTCTTCTCACAATTCAATTTTAGCAGTAACCGCCTTTCTAGATCAAAAGCTGCAAATGCAATGCAAATATCTTTAACATGTTAAATTATGCTTATTGTTTGTACCATAGTCTATGATGGATGAGTCCTGTTTGGTAAACATTTAAGCTTAGGAAAAGAAAATGGTGTTTATTAAAATCCCTACCCTTTGTTGAGTTTCTTCTTACTTTTTCTTTGTAGAAAGGATAGGAAAGAAGTTAAGAATATAACTTGGAGGAAGTTACTTTGTAGTGTGTGTGCATGTGTATGTGTTTTAAGATTTATTTTTATTGTTTTTGACAGAGCGAGAGAGAGAGAGAGAGAGAAAGAGAGAGAGAGAGAGAAGGCAGAGAGCCCAGAGCAGTCTCCATAGTTGCATGTCATTGGTTTTCTACATAGTTTCTTTCCACAGGGAGGCCTGGGGCTGCACAGGGCAGGAACTGGGCTGGGGACCTCCCACATGAAGTTCACTCCTGTGAGAACAGAAGTGGAGACACACCCAGTTCAGCATATGAGTCTGCAGGGGCCAGGGTTGGGATTTGATCCTCAGACCCCAGTGCTGCAAAACAAGTGCTCAACCTGCTGAGCCATCCTGGCATCTCCAATGTATGTTTTTAAATACTATTTTTCTCTGAATATCAGAAGTGTGTCTGATTGGCATCTACCACCTGGTTTCAAATCCTTGCCACCCACTATGAGTTTGTTATTTTTTTTAAAGGGATATGAATACTGAACCTAAAACTCACTTTTTTGATGACAGATAATAAGATCAGATATAAAATAAGCTTGTAACATATAACCCAGGCACTATGTTAAGCAATATATAAGTCTTCATTTAGTGTTCCTAACAATTCAATGAGTAGACTATTATGGTCAGTTTTCTAATGAGGAGACTAAGACTGAGAGAGTTTATACATAAAACTGTAGTGTCCAACATCATATCGAAAGGCAATGCTGGGGCTGGGATTCCACCTAGGATGTCAGGGTCCATATGCCTTTTCCTCGAACAGCACTGTCCCCTAACATGCAGCTTTACAGGAGCTGGAGTTTAGGGGCTTTGGCATTTGATGATCATCTGACACATAAGTGAAGTCCTACTTCCGGTCCTATACTAACCCAGGAAATAGTCATATTTTCTAACAGACCTTTGAAGAATACAGAAAATGTTCAGTTATTTAAAAAGCAGTCAACATCACAGACATTGGGTGACCCCAGTTCAGTCACTTCAACTATTAAAGTTTATGTAATGTGAGCACATATTGTAGTGGTGATTGTTTTGTTGAAACATACTTAAAAACTACTGACAATTTAAGGTAAATACATACTATTTATTTTTTCTAACATTAGTTATATAAACTCATAAGGTTTAAAGAGGTAAATCTACATCTCTGGGTTTACCTTTTCTCTGTTTACACTGATTTTAAGTTTATTACTGTACTGGGAAAATGATATGATTTGTAGGAAATTAGGTCCTGAAATTTAAAGATTTATTTTTATTGTTTTTGACAGAGAGAGAAATACAGAGACAGAGACAGAGACAGAGAGAAGGGGGAGGGCCCCGAACAGTCTCCACAGTTGTACATCATTGTTTTTTCCACATAGTTTCATTCCACAGGTGGGCGCAGGGCTGCACGGGGCAGGAACTGGGCCGGGGTCTCACCCCAGTGAGAACCAAACTGGGGGCACTGCCCAATTCAGCATATGGGTCCGCACGGGCCGGGGTCAGGATTCAATCCTCGGTCCCCGGGGTGCAAAGTGAGCGCTTAACCCACTGAGCCATCCCGGCTTCCCCAGGTCCTGAAATTTAAATAGTTTATAAGTTTACATTAATGACATGGATACAAATCTTTTAGTGTAAAAGAAAAAATTTTATAATTTCAGAAATATCATTAGTTATCAATTTGGCTGTAGTGCTATTTTAATGTTAAGCCCTCCTGATATTCAGAGAAAAATTATATTTAAAAATGCACATATTTTTAGAACTCAGAATTTAGGAATTGTGAAGTAATCTGGAAAAAACTGTTTATTTACTAACTTAACTTTTTTCCAAAAAATAATCTGATTTAGCCAATGATCCCCAACCTTTTTTGCACCAGGGACCAGTTCATGGAAGACAGTGTTTCCATGGACAGGAAGGAGAAGGCACATGCACAGTTCACAATAGGGTTCATGTTTCTAGACCTAGGAGACTCTAATGCTACTGATCTGACAAAAGGCGAGGCTCAGGCCGTAATGGAAGCAGTGGGGAGCAGCTGTAACTACAGATGAAGCTTCACTCACTCACCTGCCCACTCATCTCCTGCTGTGCACTCAATTGCTAATGGCCCAGTAACCAATACCTGTCAATGGCCGGGGGACTGGGAACCCCTGGCCTAAACAACTTCATAGATTCACTCTTCATGCTTAAATAGTTTTAAGGGCCTTCAAAATATTTTTGTTCAAAGGATATTTAATTATAGGTTAATCAAGAAATATCTAATTAATTTTTATAGGTTTCATTTCTTAAGTTTATTTCAAAAATATAAAATACTCTTATATGACATAAATAATTAATCCAGATATACTTCCAAATCTAGTTTTGAATTTTCACATATTTATAGTAAGATTAAGTGATTTTTGCTCTGCTTCACATCATCTATTTCTCTGTCTCTACTGGATCACACTCATCAACCTGTAAACATACTGTTATGTCACCCACCTGAAAAATGCAAAAGCAAAATCATCAACTTTCTCTTCTTGTTCTACACCCTGATTTCTTTGCTCTCCTTTACAATAAAACTCCCCAAAGTGGTTATCAGTATTTATTCTTTTTGCTTATTATCCTCCATCTTCTCTTGAACCCATGCCAGTCATTTTTCCATGGCTCGTTGATGCAGCATCTTCACTTCTGCCCCCACTCTATTCTCACTCCTGCCCCTAGTCTGTGTTCTCAGAACAGCAGCTGGTGATTCTTGGGAAGTGTAAGATCAAGTCTGTCCTCTGTTTCAAAGCCTCCAATGGTTCCCCACTCATAAAATTAATCAAAATATCCCTATTTTCTAGTCTCATCTCCTACCGTTCTCTTCATACTTCTCCAACCTTACCTGCTAATTCTTAAATCCACAAACATGCTCCTATCACAGGGCTTTGGAACCTTCTGTTCCCCCTATCTAAAATGTACTTTCCATCAATATTCTCATGGCTTACTCCTTCTGAAAGCCTTTCTTGACCATCTGTGTTACATGCCTCCTGTGTTCCAAGAACAGGATTGGAAGATCAGAGATAAGACAGTCTTGGAAAGAAGCATGTGAATGACTCCTGGTAGAGAGCACAAAGCATGCAGATCTATATGTCTCCAGTTAATTCCCCCAAGAAAGCCTCCCTAGGGGAAACAGAACAACCAGGTTGACTGGATTACTCATCCAAGAGCTTCTCTCCTTGACCACCTTGGTACTTTTGAAATGGTTCCAAGAATAGAGGGGTTCTAGGGTGATTGCTGTGCATGGGCCAACACACTTTTACCAAGGCTAAGCTACTTACTTCCTGCTGAATACTGGAACTGCCAATAGCACAGACCAACACTGGGCTCTCAATGTAGACCTTCCTTCATGAAGGTCACCCAGCTACTTAGTTGACAAGTTGTCTGCATCACTCTCTTTTTCTCATGGGAAGAGCAGAGATTCACAGTTGTTAGAACTGGAGCCTACTCCAGACATCGGTGTTGCCTTCTCCTTCCACAGTGCCTCTGAGCGCTCCGTTTTCTGAGAGCCTACAGAACCTTATTTACTGTGAATTCCACAAAACAGTGCCTCAGAACAAGGGATATATTTTATAGTGAAAAGGTTAGGGTAACAGACATATGACCATCAAACCTGTGTCACTCTGAAACACATGACCTAGTAGAATGATGAAATGACCTATGAAAGGGATGACTCAGATCCTAGTTTGGGAATGACATTAAGTGGGATGGGATGCTGTCCTCCATTATATGCCATATGCACTGAACCAATAGCAGATACATGCTGTTGTTTCCCAATATATAGAATACATGGAGCTGGAAATGAAGAGTTACATATCCCCCATCATTATCACTACCAGAGATCCAGAAATTGAATCTGTACCTTCTGTTCTTGAAATTATAGGTATTGTTGGATTTATAGTCTGAGTTTTGAGTTAGAAAAAGCATCTCCCTAGAGCCCCAATATGGGTTCCACTGAACTAAAACTACCACTACTACCTGATCAGTTTGAATTCATCAAACCTAATTAGTAGACAATTAGAGATAATCATTTCTGATGATCACAAAGAGGTAGGGTTGCTTTACCTAATGCAGGTAGGAAGGAGTATGTCTGGAATTTAGGATATTCATGGTGGCATCTCTTGGCTTCCATGTCCAATGGTAACTGTGCATAGGCAATTATGGCAACCACAACCAAACATGGGCGAGATAACTAAGGGCTTAGACCTTTAGGATAAAGCTTAGTGTCACTCCATTAGCTGAAGTGCCGCCTAAGGGAAAGGGAAATCTATAGTGGGTGATAGAGAAGGAACAGGTGCATATTCATTATAGCCTCAGGACCATTTGTGTTAGTGTAGACTTTATCTTGTTCCATTAACCCTCTTGTATTAAATTCTTAGCAGAGGTCTCAGCAGGCTACCACCTTGGAGACTTGATAATGGATTGTACTTAAAATGTAAGGCACAAGAATTTCTGTATGGTGCAAGGAATAGACTGTATCAGATGCTTTTATACTCAACCTCATATCCTCTTGTTCCCCCCTGTGATTCTAGCCACCACTATGGCAAATAGTTTCCCCTGTACTTGGGTTCAATTTATACTTTCAGATTCTTGTTTCACGTTCCCATAGCATGTTTTTGTCTACTGTCCGGGGCTTCTGTAATACAGTGACTTAGGACATTATATCCCAAAAGGCCTTTTGCAAAGAACTTGCTACCTGAAAGTGCAGAAGTTACTTCCCTCATTGGGAACTCTCAACTAACGGGACCGGATTTGAGGAATAAATGCTTCTTGGTATTGCCTCTTTGATTCTGAGATGTGGTCTATATTTTCCGTAGAAGTTACCAGTAAGATTGAGCCCCAGTTGTCCTCAGTGGTGCCCAGCTTTTTTTTCTTCAGGTTTTCCTCTTCCTTTTTCCTACAGGATCACTGCCCAAATAAGCTTATCTGCTTACAAGTCCTCACCTCAGATTTTGTGTTATAGGAACTCACGGTAAAACGGTGTTATAGTGTTCTACTCGTATAATTTTTCTATCCCCCTTGCTTTTTTCATAGTAGTTATTACATAGCATATGGCGTTATTTACATATTATATGTAAAATATTTGTCTATTTTCTTCACCCCCTCAGCTTACCATTGGAATATAAGCTGTTTGATTCTACTGTATTTAATAACACCTAACAAATAATAGGTTCTCAGGAATTATGATACTTATATGAATACATTAATTAAAGTCTTATTTTTATGCTTCCGGAGAGGATTATAATCATAGGGATAAACATGAAATAAATTAACTGCTTACTATAGTACTGTTTCTTATTGTTTATTGAAAAATTTGATACGGAATGATGATTGTTAGATCCCTGAAAGCAAAATCCATTAATAATGAATGTTTTTACTTCCCTAGGTTTTGCTCAAGCAAGCCAGTTTAACTATGGAGTTGCAGATGCTGAGTTGGGAAACAGCGTGCAATTAGTTTCTTCTTTCCGATCAATTCCTTGTGATGTAGAAAAAGATGCAAGTCACTCAACTCATATTACATGCTATACTAGGTATGTTTTAATGTATCTTTAATAGTATTTTTATTATATCAGAATTACAATTATCATATTAGTATTATAATAGTTTTATCACTGGCTATTATAATATTTTTCTGATTATCAACTTTTTTGATTTCATGTTTAGGCTGTTTTATACCTTTATTGAATTATAATGCTCCTCTCACACATTGGCATGATAAAATATATTCTATATTCTTTCCCAGGTTATTAGAGCTATTATCATTATTGATCTCTTTTAGAAGATAAATGGCTACTATTAAATTATAATGATGAACCTCAAAATATCAAAATTATGCTTTCCTGTCAGGTTTGATTTATTTTGTTCAAAATATTGGCATAGTCATTAAGATTAAAGATAACCATTTTGTATGTGACATTTCAGGTTCTATACTATTAGCCCAAATTAATGTTTGTTATTAGCTACTTCGGGGAAAAAAGTATCATTTTAAATTGCAACTTTCAGTAGTGAAACAGGTAGCATATGTTCCAGAAGATTTTATCTACATTAGGCTTGTTGGCTGTTTTTCTACAGCAAAATCTTACTGAGGGAGAAACTTGATTAAAACTTATTTACAAACAAAGCAAGATGATATGTTACTATTTAAAATGATTATTATTGCTTTTGTTGTTGCTTTTCTTCTCAATAAGCATCAGTGCCCCTAGAATAAACATTTGCTTGATGTCCATGATGTTAGAATTCACAATACCAGAGTTAAGGATGGAGATCATCTTTTCATGTTGTAAAATGAAATTTAGTAGTTCCTCAATTAGAATTTTAGACACCCTTTTTTCAAAAATGATGTGTAGCCTGGGTAGTATTTTTTTTTTAATACTGTACATTAAATAAAAGAGTTATTGCATTCTTGACATGTTCTTCATTTGCCTTCCAGAGCAATGCCAGAAGATTCCTACACTGTTAGAGTCAGTGTGGATGGGGTTCCTATTACAGAAAATAATACCTGCAAAGGTCATATTTACAGCCGTGCGTGCAGCTTCTATGTATGTGGGAGCTCATCTTTAACTTACATATAATTGATCTTGTACTTCCTTTCATGTGGAACTGGGTTTTTATTTTTTAATTTTATAGATTGTTATCTATGTCCATGCCTAAAAATATGTTAGCATTAGCTAAGGATAATTTCACCCAGTTTTAATTATCTTCCATAGTAATAGAATCTCTTATATCTGACTTGTTTCCACCTTCTATAATTTTATTAATGAATTAAACATTTATACTTCCAAATTATTTTCTTGTTCACACTATTTTTTATTTTCATTTCTGTTTTTAGTTTATTCTTCTTTTCCCTATTTTCATCGGAGTTGCCTTCATTTTGAACAGAAACCTAACTTTTTTTCCCTTTCTCCATTAAAGCATTTCTCTTCTACCACTTTAAAGTGTGAAAGAATAAGTGAGCTCATTTATAGCCTCACATTTCAAAATTTATCTCTTCTTGGAAGTCTAAAAAAAAAATCTATCTTTGTAAATAGAAATCTGGGCATCTTTCTTTTAGGTTGTCCCTGAATAAGAATAAAGGGACAACTGGTATTTATTGAGAATCTACTTTGTGCTAGCTTATTTTACTTGTATTATATTTGTATCTATTCATCTATTTCTAAATCACCAATCTCCCATACCCTTTCCTAAAACTTCAATTATTCCTTCAAAATGCTGCCCAAGTGTCTGTCCTTTGTTGTTTTCTGTGGCATCCTTGTGTTTCTGCAGATGCATTCTTCTTGATCTAGTTCTAGTCCATTTTTCTCCTACATTATAGTAGATTCCGGTGAATACCTGAAAGCACCTATCCCTGACCAACTTCTTAAACTCTGCTGGAAATGTGACCACAGTTTCTTTATTGGCAGATGCATGCTCTCCAGTCATCTTTATATTTTTCAGTCCAAACCTACTCCTGACTCTGTGTTAATATCCTTTGCTTATAGTAAATAGTTTGGTGTCACTCATTTCAGGGGATCCCTTCTCTTGCTGAAATCTTTTCATAGGACTGGTGCTTCTGGCTCAACACATTGTTGTCAATCAAAAATGTCAACAGAACAGGTTTTCTGTTCATGTCTTCCACCCACAAATGTAATGCCTTTTCTATCTTAACTAAGCACTTATCATACACTGTAACCATAATTTTTGTACTTGGAGGTATGACAGCAAAACTAGCATTAATTTTTTTCTCTCACAATTTCATAGATAGAAGATTTGTTCTTATTGTAGATCTTAGCAACACCAGTATAGGATTTTTTTTCTTTCCTTCCTAAATTGAAAACTTTTCAACGTTTCACTTAAAGGAAGCACTTTAGGATTTTTTCTTTGGCATATCTGAATTGCCAGCTTCATTACTCTTGCACTTTGAGGTCATTTTTTACATAAAAATAAGTGTTACTTGACCACAAGCACAGTGATACTGAGACAGGCAAGCTGATAACTAAGATGGCTAGTGAGTGACTGATGAGTGTGGATAGCACTGGCCAAAGGGATGATTCACATTCCAGGTGGGACAGAGTATGGCTCTCAAGACTTCATTATGATACTCAGAACAGCATGTAATTTAAAAATTATGAATTGTTTGTTGCTAGAATTGTCCATGTACTATTTTGGGGCCCTGGTTGACCATAGGTAATTGAATTGAAACTATGGATTAGGGGGAAACACTATTTGTTTTTAAGTGTAGAATTTGATCTATATCTATCTTTGTTACCGATGATTCTTTATTTTGCCCATCAGCTCTGCTCTTTACTTATTCAGTGTTAATTTTGCTTTTCCCATTGAAGTACCGGTATATTTTCCTTTGGCAATTATTACTTCTCATTTTGCCTTTTGAAAAGAACTTGGCATATGCCTACTTGAATAATAATAGCCAATAATTAATATGGTATTTTCTATTTACTAGGTAGCCATCTAAGTATTTTATAAATATTAGCTCTGACTCTCACAACAATCCTATAACTGTATACTATTATTATCTCTATTTTATAGATGATAAAAGTGAGGCACTGACAAACTATATTACTTATTTAAGGTCAGGCTGTTTGGGGATGGTAGAGCTCAAATCTGAATTCAGACAATCTGACTGTAAAACTGGACTCTTAGTCATGATCCCCTCCTGCCTCATATATGCACTAAAGTATCTCTAACAGATATGTATTAGTTTCCTATTTGCTGCCATAAAAAAATTACTCAAACTTCATGGCTTGGAACGCAGTTTCATTACCTTTCAGCGCTATTCGTTAAAAGTCTGATATAGGTCTCAGTGGGCTAATATCAAGGTGTTCAGGGTCTGTGTTCTTTGGGGAGAATCTGTTTTCTTGCCTTTTTCGTATTCTGTGGGTTGCCCACATTCCTTGGCTCATGGTCCCATCTGCTTTCAAAGCCAGCAGTGGCAGTTGAGTCATTATCACATTGTATCACTCTGACCTTGTTTCCATTGTCACATTTCTTCTTGACCTGACTAGTCTTTCTCTCTTCCACTTATAAAAGACCCTTGTGATTACACTGAACCCACCCAGATAATCCAAAAAATCTCCCTATATTAAGATCAGCTCATTAGCAACCTTAATTCCATCTGTAACCATTTGCCA
>PVKE010005784.1:0-35617 GCA_004027555.1 Craseonycteris thonglongyai
GATAAGTATGCTTAGTAAGTAAAAGTAATAATCTAATAGTGCTCACTTCAGCTCTATATATACTGATGTTAGCATTATCTACAGCTCTCTTTTGAGCGCCTAACCAGTTATTTATTTCCCTAGAAGTAGAGTGGAGAAAAGGAGTCTCAGGCATGGAGTCAGAGGAAAGAAATGTTCTTTACCTTCTACTACCCTGTCAGAGTTCACACTTTTCATTTCATTTAATTGATCACATTCAACAAATTCCATATGACACACATAAAAAGCATGCATTACACTAATGGGCTAATTTTTATATCTAATTCTTCTGGGGTGGGGGAGGTATTAATTTATATTTCATAGGCGTTTCTTGGTACTCTGAACAGGGAGGGATAATACTTACTACTGTAGATGGCCAAAATAATCTTGCCATGTGCTCAAGAACCACAGAGCACTGTATCTCAGAAGACAATATTCCTGGGAGAAAGAATGCAGGAGTAATGCACTGCATTTGAGAGGCAGAAAGTAAGAATATCAGCCAGATATTCTTAAAGGCTAATAGTAATATTAATAGTAACAGTAATAGAGGCACTGAAGTGAGCAGTGATAGTTCTAGCCAGGTGGATTTAGGAAAGAACTAGAATTACTGAAGTGGATCCTGGCTAGACCTACATTAAAGATATTAGGCATTCCTTAACCACATTAAGATTATCACCAAATTCTTAGTGAAGATGAATTTAGACAAACATCAGAACTCATTCTATTTCCTTTATAATGGTTTGTGCATTCAAGGGCTATCTGGGAAGAAAAAAAAACATCTTATAAAGTATGGTCTTTGGGGGGTCTTTAAAAAATATGGAGTTCAAAAACTTTAAATTTGAATACCCCTGTCAACATTACATGATTGGAAAAGTCAGATTGGGAATAAAAAACTAAGATATCAACTTTTCAAAATTGTATCCTAATGGGGTTTATTTCTATCAGACTAGGCTGTATTTCTAGAATGTCTTTGCTACATTATTAGTATATATCTTTACTTCCACAGTGCTAACCACTTCTCTATATGATTATTTGCATATCCTTCAAAAATCTAATTGTTCATTTTTTTAAAGCCCTCTTTGTTATGTGTGTATAAATAACATATTATATAATATTTTACATTACATGATATTATCTATTAGGTCTTACCAGGTAGAAAATATATTCAGGTCAAACTAATGATTAACTGAAAGAACAGAGGGAAATGCATAAGAAGCTGGGACTTTATATGCATTGTTTCATTTGATTTCACAGCAACTTTGCCTGGGCATTTTCCTGATGAAGAAATTGAGGTTTAGAAATATTGAGCAAACTTGTCAAGATCATGGAGCTATGAGTCATCGAAGCTGGCCTGCAAACCCAGTTAAGTCTGATTTCAAAACTTGGCGTAATATATATTTTTCTCAATCTAAGATCAGTGTTATATACTCATATTATCAGGGGTCTCTGTCAGAAATGTTATTTTAAAAACAAACCATGAACCTGGGTATATTCCAGATGATCTGGATAGTGGCTTTACTGTCATTTACTGCCATAGGGTTCCAATGATTTCATTTTTGTTGCTTGTGGGCATATGTGACTAGAGTGAAAGCTACATACATTATAGCCAGTATTCAAATAAGTTTCATAATTGAATAAGAAATAGGTTGAAATAACTGACTTGAGTCTCACCAGGCTCACTGTGATAAAAGCATACATGAACTCAAAGAAAGATATATAGGGGGTGTCCAGAAAAAAATCCAGCCATTTTCAATAAAATAAGAACTGTTACATGGCTGGATAATTTTCTGGACAATCCTTGTATTTTATAGTCATTAAGAGAGATATTGTATGTCTAAAATGGTGATACATCATTAGTTATAAGGTAATGATACTATATATTTATGTGACAAATCTGCAAGATAATATATTTTTAATATTCTGAACTGAAAGCAATTGTGATTTAAATTGCTTCTGGGCCTTTTGGTTAAAATCAAGGGTAGGTAGTGATTTAAATACAAGTTTTATTTATGCTTCAATGGACATAACTATGTGAATATAATTCATTTATATAACTATCAAAACATATCTCATCCAAATTGATACAGAAATATTGTATCCCAGCAGAACTTTTGGTTGATGATCATATGTGGAAAAATAAAAAACCTTGATATTATCACTAAGATTTTATATAACCTTATATAAATAGAAGTTTCCTACAAAATATTATTGAAGTTAAAATACAGAAACAGACTTGGTATCAGAACTGAGCACTATCTTCCTTTTATTAAGCTTATCAAAAATGTTTTGGTTCACCTACAAAAATCTTAAATTTATATTTTTGATTAAAGTTTTAGTGTGTTTTTAGGATTTTTAAAATTTACTTTGCAAATGCATCACATTTTAAATATAATGCATTTGTGTGTATGTATGTATGTATATATATTTGGCTGAAAACTATAGACCTATGAAATTTAGGTCTAAATTCATGTTTTTGTCTTAGCATAAAATTATAATAAAATAATATATTAGCACGCAGTGGAGTAGAGGGAGCAATATATGAATTTACTTTCTTTTGAGGATCAATGCACAGCACCAGACTGTCAGTTTTTGAAAGAAAATGCATGGAAGACTTCCAGTTCCAGCCCTGACATCTACAGACCCTGAAAGTTATCACTCATGTCCCTGTGACAAGAAAAATTAGCTGAACAAACTGAAAAGCAATAAATGTTTTTTTGGCGCCATCAGAGATTTGAGGTCCTAGGGCAAAGTGCCACCCAAATTTTAGAGAGGTGACTACAGAGACTCATAGCTGAGGTCATCTCTTGAACACAAACTGAGATGGGATGGAAGCATATACCAGTGATAGTACTTAAATGGTCATTTTGCAGAATTTCTGGAGGCTGAGTAAGGACTAGTGTGAGAAGTGGGAGACTCCTGGGGCCTGAAGTCTCAGGAGAGCCCTGAAACATTTCTGGGCTTTGCCTTCAGAAATTCCACCCACTTCTTATGGTGAAAAGCTTCCCCCAACCCACCAAAAAAAAAAATAAAATAAAATAAAAAATTACAGTGTATTTCTAGTAGAGGTAGAGAAAAAAATCACAACCAAAGCATTCTCCATAATAAAGTCTTCCTTGCCAGCAAAAAGACTCATCTCACTGAGGCACCTGAAGGGCAATTACTCATCTCCAGGATCTTTCCAATCCTTAACGGGAGGACAGGAAAGAAGGTGCTAAGAAACAATTGTGAAAGTCACAGTATAAGAATTCAAGCCCATGTAAAGACTGGGTTTAATTCTAAAATTAGAGAATACTTCTCCTTCCCTATACCTTACCACCCCATCATCAGGACTCTCCAGTATGATAGCAGTAGATGAGAATGGAGTTGCACAGTTCTTTTATAAGGAAAGTTGGTAGGGAAAACCTACTGTCAACACAGAAGACAAACACAAGGACACCAGAGGACATTTTAGCTTTTGACAGCTGCAGCTATAGCAAACATTAAACACAGCCTAACTCCTAGCCAGATTATCACAAAACCTCACCCTAAATCCTAGTTACCTCGGTTCCTATTACCTGATATGTCATTTCTAGCTTTCAACACACATTTACAAGGCATGCTAAAAGGCAGGAAAGAGTACCATGCCAGGCCCTAAAAGTCGCACTGGACAGTTAGGGAAGTAGAAGGACTAGAGTTTGTACAAAATACTAGTGACTAATTTCCTTGCAAGCTCAGCTGTCTCCCCAAAGCAACACTAATAATTCACCCTTTCCTTGTGATTCATATCCTACTAAAAAGACACAAAATGCCAGCTAGGGAAAAAGTGGATGTGAGCTAATTTCTAAGGGATATTTTAAAAACATGAATGCATACTACTCTGAGTTAAGTGTAGTTCAGCTTCAGAATTAAGGTGACAGACCCATTAAGTTTCAATAAGCTTAAAAGTGGTGAATGTGTTAATTAATTTAAGTCTGAGCAAAATTCATGAAACAAATTTCTACCCAGAAGTGAACTAGACTTATATATACTACAGCCGAGAAAATTGTAGCAAAGTGGATATCATTTACTTTATAGCGATTTCAGTTGCTGCATATCCTTTTCTTCTTATAGCAAAAGCTCCTCATTTTAAAATGAGAGAACTTAAAGATTCTTCCCCAAAAAAATTATCTAGAGTCACCTGGACAGTGGCAGAACGTGAAATAAAATCTATATCCTATGATGTTCATTCCACTAGGCCACATGGATACTTAGCTTTCATGAACATTCTTGTAACAAAATTATTTAACTATACTTCTCTTATTTTCTCTTATACTACCTGCAGAAGCTACTGCTGATGATTTCCAGGAGTGCTTCCAAACTCCAAATCTGGCTTTTGCTGTTTGATCTGCCGGCACAGAATTTTTTGAAATTTAAATGAGTTCTTTCCTGTCTGTCATACGCTTAAAACAAAGTTACACAGACTTCACATGGCTATTGATCTTAAGAAAAGGGAACAGTCTTCCCTGGCTGTTCTTACATTGTATGGAAGAGATTTTCTTTGTTTATTTGTTTATTCATTGTACTGGCTTTATTGATATTGACACTATATATCAAATATATCAAATATTCTAGCCTGTCTCTAAAACTTTTACCCCAAACACTCTATTTCTTACATTTTAAAATATTCACTAGCTAAGGCAGATTAAGGAGAATTGTCAGAAAATCAGTTATTGACATTATATTCATGTCTGGAAATAAACTTCTTGCATCCAAATCAATTGCTATATTCATACACAAGAGAAAAAATTGAACAAGATGAAATCTCTAATGATAGAGTATAAACCAGCGAGTGAAAAATTATTTAATAAAGAAATGTGGTATTATTTATTTAGGAAACACATTCAGAATCCTAAATGTTTTTCCGGAACGAAACATTTTTATTTTCTTATGATAATCTACTCATTATTATACAAGTTTCTTATTTAAATTCCATGGTACATAAAGTGTGGATAATAATACAGGCTGCTGAGACTGAATCCTGCCTCTGGAATCTACAAGCTGTGACATCAGGTAAATTATTTTACATCAGTTTTTCATCAATAAAATGAGAATTTTAAAAATAGCCTATTAGAATTTAATAAATTCATATTTTAAAAGGATATTTAATAGTGCTTGGCATCTTGTAGTCCTCTATAACTACACTGTTAACAATAAATTGAAATGTTAAAATTTTAAATGTAAAACCAACATTGAGTCTTCTTATTAATATTATATATTGTTTTTTTCTAGAAGAGCGGTCTTGTAGGAAATATTAACTGATTGGTGATATTCTTTTATTTTCAGTAACTGATTTTTAATATTGGCTTGCTATTTCACACTGTAAACTCAAATGCAGAGTTTGTTTTGATGTATTCTAGATGGATTGTTATTTTTTCCAGTTTCTTACTTATTTCTTTCCCAATAAAATTTTTTTTGTGTATGATAATTCAGCTAATTCTCTGTGCCCATCCCAACCTCATGTTGCTCTTTCTAATGAAGACAGATAGTTCTTGTAGAGATTTTTCATTTATTTTAACTCAGGACTCTTCTTCATTTTGTGACATAGCCATATTTCTATCTTCAATACCACTAATTCTTTCCTCCATCTAGTAGGCTCTGCTCCATATGATAGCTATTTTATTTTTCATCTTTTATTGAATTGTTTATCTCCAGAATTTCTACTTGGTTCTTTTTTATAGTTTCAATTTCTCTGTTAAAGTATTCCTTTGGCTTGCAGATTTCCTTTCTGATATCAATTAGCTGCTTTTCTGTCTTAGCTGTCTTTCTCTGATCTCTTTGAGTGTTTTCAGAACTTCAATCTTGAATACTGTGTCATTCAGATCATATATTTTCATATCTTTAAGTTCCTTTTTAGGGGGAGATTTTTCATTTTCCCTCTGAACAGCTTTGCTCCCTAGGGTAGTCATTGCTGTTGGAGTGCTTGTCTCCCTGGGTGTGAGGACTTTTCTTCCTGGTAGATGTAAAGATATGTTTCTTTTGCTTCCCCAGCTGGTGTTGCTGTTGTCTTATAATATTTTTCTCTTGGTTATTCGGTGTTCTCATAAGGGGAGATTTCCTGGAAGGTGGGTCTCTCTTCTTTGACCCAGTCACCTTGGTCTCAGTACACCTCCTTTCTGAGAGGATGCAGTGAGAGATGGTATTCTATGCCTGTGAGATCCCAGTGCAGGCAGAAGCTGCCATGCCTGAGTGTCACAGTTTCTTTTAACCTCCCTTCTGATTTCAGCAGAAAGGGTGGGGATTGGGCTTTGTTAGGAAAGGTGCAGGTTTGTTTGTGGCTCAGAGCAATGGCAGTTTCTCAGCTGCAGCTGACTGCAAGTAGGGTCTAAGTTGGAGTTGGGGTGGGGCAAACTTTGGGAGAAAGTAAGGGGAAGCAGCCAGGCTCTGTGTATATGGTCTCTACCTAGCAGGGAGGGCAGTGCAGGTTACAATGGCTATTTGTCCTGAGATCGCAGCCCTGAGTTCTGGGCTCAGCTGTAACACAAGCCTGTCCCTCCATCAGGAGTGCAGTGGGCCAGGGCAGGGACATGCCATTACTCTGCCTTTCTCTTTGCTCCTGAACTCATGCTTCCCCAGGATAGTGTTTTGTTCTGGTCAGCATTTGTACAGCTGCTGACTGTCGCGCAGGGCTGCTTTTTGCTCTAGTCAGTACTATCGTGGCTATAGGCTCCCAGTTTATCCAAAGTCTTGCCACACTCTGACTGGAGCCCTAACTCATTTAGGGTTGCACTCTGCTCTAGCCATCCACAACCCCACCCTTGTCAGCTCTCAACCTCCAATCCATGTGGGTTGTGTTGTGCTTCAGGCCCTCACCTCACTTCCTCTTCTGCCAGGCTCTAGGTTGTGTTCTGTGGCCCTGTCTCCAAACTGCCTCCTTCCCTTCTCATGCACTTGCTTCTCATTCTGACCTTGTGTGTTTTCTTGCAACGAATGGTCTTTCAGGTAAGACTATGTGTTGTTTAGGGATTCCCTTGTTGGATTTTTGTTGTTCAATTTGTTGCATTTCCAGGAGAGGTTTCAAGAATCTCCCCTCACACTGCCATCTTGATAATCCCCTAAAATAAAATACCGTGTTTTCCGGCGTATAAGACGACCGGGCGTATAAGACGACCCCCTAATTTTACAGTTAAAACATAGGTTTAGGCCTATATTCACTGTATAAGACGGTGAATATAGGCCTAAACCTATGTTTTAACTGTAAAATTAGGGGGTCGTCTTATACGCCCGGTCGTCTTATACGCCGGAAAATACGGTACTTTTATTTTAGAGAATTTTTCAAAATGGGTTGAGTGTTCGCTTTGTATCCCAGGGACTGAGGATCAAATCCCAGCCCTGATCCGTGCAGACCTATATGCTGAACCAGGGTATGCTTCCCATGTGGAAAGCTCCCAGTTTGGTTCTCACACCCCAGTTCAGCCCGTGGCTCAAGGGGGCGTGCCTCTCATGTGGTAAGCCCCCAGCCTAGCTCCCACCCTGCTGGGTCCCCGCCCACCTGTGTGGAACAAAACCATGCCAAAAACTGATGACAAACAACTATGCAGACTGCTCAGAGCTTTCGCCCTTCTCTCTGTCTCTCTGTCTCTGTCAAATAATAAAATAAATCTTAAAAGATGGTTTATATAATAACAGTTCAAATAAAATTAGTTTTATAGGACTCTTAGAAATGTTTGGAACATCTTTCAAATAAAATCAATTTCATGATATTCACAGATTCTATGGAAAAGAAGGCCAAGTTGTTCATAAATCATAAAAACTCAAATCATATTTTTTATTTCCTAAAACAAAAAGAAAATTATTGAAGTATATGTGTATTTATATGGCGAAATGTAAGTTAATGATATAAATTAATTTCATTTAAAATACATTTAAGTTTCTAAAGACATTTAAATCAAATGTTTACTAAAACCTGAATTATCTTTAGAGTATGGATCAGTAAACTACGGCCAACTTCCTATTCCTATAAATAAAATTTTTTGGGAATACAATCATGTCCAATTGTTTACATACTGTCTATGGCAGTTATCACTATAACTTTAGAATTAGGTGTTTGTAACAGAGAGTATATATTCCACAAGGCTTAAAATATTTACTATCTGGCCTTTTAAGAGAAAAGTTTGTTAACCACAGCTTATCGATTTCTACTAATTTAGCAATTTTTTAATATTTTGAATTTTACTTAGAGTTTAATGCACCAAAACAGAAAAATATGTTCTTTAAAGTATTTATGAGTTTTAGGCAGAAAAGTATTTAATTTGGAGAATGAAGTGTGAAAAATAATATAAACGGAGCCACTTTAAAGTTGAAACTTTGATCCCAGAGTAATTGCCTTGCATGTCTTACTCCTCAAACCTCTGGAATGTTAAAACTGGGCAAAATAGCCTTTGGACCTGAAGCACTTTGTATCTTCAACAATTGTTTGTTGCAGGAACAAGAAAGCAAACCTTGTGAATAGAAGATTGAATAACACTCCATAACATTAGCATTGCTGTGTTAGCTTATCTGTATCTATAGAAATTCCTTCCTACTATTCATGTAATTGTTCCTCTTACTACCTTTCTCAGAAGAACCCCTTGCTTCACCTAAGATTTGGGTTTCTGTCTGAATTAGTGCTTTTCAAACGGCTATTATTTTGGATCACAAAAAGTGCTTGTTGCTTCTCACTTTGCCCTTTAACTTTAGGTTACCAAACTTATCTATTAAATTGTTTTAAATGAAGAAGGGGCAAAATCTAGTGCTACTGGAATGCGTCTAGACAATTTAGAACTGACTTACCGTGAAACGTATTACTTCCGAGGAATCTGGGCTCACAAAAGCAGGCGCAGGCCTCTGCCTCGTCAACTGCTTCTCTTATCCAGATAGTTAAAGTATGAGGACCATTCTCCAGAACTTTGATGCAGGAATATTGTACAGCTCCATGTATCTGTCAGTCAAAAGCAACCAGTAAGGGTCTCAGAAAGATGGCCTCTTATTCACTTTGACTTTTAATTTACAAACGTCATTCTAATTGGATAATTTGCATTCAGCCTCAATCAGCATATGAGTCTAGAAAAAGGTGAAATGTAGTTTTTTTGACTGTTGAATTCAATCTTATCACCTTAGAAGAAGGGTGAAAGGAACTGACATAGAAGGAGACGATATAGAGAATCCATCTGATGAACAATAAAAGTAACAACTTTAGAAGATGAATATTAGAGGGTATTTAGAATGCGTATCTGAGATTACATGTACAAATACACACGCACATGCACACACTATACATGTTGAAACGTTAACACTTCATCAATAGGGATTTCAATCATATTTTGTGGTTAACATATCACTTTTCTTCAGTTAAAATACTTCTTTTAGTTTAAAACTGATTAAAATCTTGGAACAAAGGAGAATTTATATGAACCTAAAAGTATTCCAGGTAATTCTAACACCTTTAGCTATCTTTTTTTCCTTCTACTTTTCTTACCTGATGTCCTTTCAAAGCTACTGCCACTAAATATTATAAATATATAATAGAAACAAAACAAAACAAAACATTTACAACGGTAGCTTCTAAGTGGTAAATTACTGTTTTTTATATATCTTTCAACATTGTGAAACAAAAACATATGCATAATCATATTGTTTATACAGATAAGGATAACTTTTATGGAGTTAAAATCTGATATGGTAGATGCCAGAGTTGTATTCCAGAAGAATTACACCAATTTGCCTTCCCATTAGCAGTTTATGGAAGCAAATACGTGTTCTCTTAAACCTTTATTACTCTCCAGTTTGTCAATTTACTAAATTATATATTTTTTCTTATTAATATAAGTTTTTGTGCACTTAATTTGTGGTGAGTTTAATCTACTTTATTAGTCCGTTGGTTATTTATGTAGGATGGGATGTCTTATCTTATCAGAAAGTAGCAGAATGTTCAAGGACGAGGGCTGTTGCCCTTAGTTAATGCGTGCAACCGCAAGGCTTGAACTCTGCATGACCCAATAGAATTGCGCACTCAGTACCCCTCCCCTGGTTTGAATTGTGAATAAAAGGACAAACTTGGTGTAAGTCAGGGCTTGTTGCTCTCCGATGAACCGGGGTGGCAGCCCAGATTCGAATCTGCTAATAAAATCTCCCTCACCAATTGGCAGAAGAGGGTCTGATTCCACCAAATTCTCTGTGTCGTGGTTGTCTGTCTCGCGGGTGGTCTCATTCGGCACAACATTTTACATTTATCTAATGAATTGTTTGCTTATTGTATAGTCTCTCTAATTGAAGTTTGTTTTTGTTTCTATTAACTTTACAGGGCAAAGACTTTGTGCTTTGACTATTATAATTCTTTCTCCCTCTCTCTTTGCATTTAAATAATTTTTCTTTTTTTGCATTTTGGTTGTTTGTTGCAATTTTTTATATGATATTTAAAAGCTTTTTATTGAGTCAGACAGTCAATATTCTACAAAGAGTTTTTCCTAACTTAACTTTATTTGTAAAGAATCCTTCCCAATTCAATGCTTTAGTAAGGATAATGAAAAGAAAAACCATAAAGTGAGAGAAAAAAACTTATATCTAATGTAAAAAAAAATAATATGCAGATTATATAAAATATTCCAACAAATAATTAGCTAGTAATTGAAGACATGAAAAATAGAAGACATAATATTTCAGTAGTTTTTTTTTTAAGTATATACCTATTTTAGTCAGGATATACATACATATAAATGTTTATTATAAAGAATGGTTCACATGATTATGGAGGCTGAGAAGTCCCATGATCTGCTGTCTATAAACCAGAGACACAGGAAAACCAATTATATAATTCAGTCTGAAGGCCTGAGAACTAGGGGAAATGATCATGTAAATCTCAGACTAAGGGCAGGGGCTTTGTCAGGGAGGCAGAAATAAGAGGGCTGAATTCCTCTTTCCTCTGCCTTTTGTTCTATCTGACCTTCCATAGATTGGATAATGCTCATATATTAAGGAGGGAGATTTACTGAGTCCACAATTCAAATGCTAATCTCATCTAGAAACATTCGCAGAACACCTAGAAATAATGTCTACCTCAAATGGACACATAAAATTAACTGAGTACCTCAGAGAAATTCTTACACATGGACACTAATAGACATGTAACCATAGTAAACATTAATATCCCAAATTGGAAACAACTTAAATGTCCATTAAAAATAGGATTAATGGGTGTAGTACATTGGTTCTCAAACCCTTTCATCTCAGGAATCTGTTTTATACTTGTAAACATTTATAACGTTACAAATTATTGGAAACCCAAAGAGCTTCCTTTATGTGAATTACATCTATCAATGTTTAACACATGAGAAGTTAAAGATTTTGAAAAAAATGTTTAAAATAAGTCCACTGCATATTATCATAAATATTATACTTAATGAAAAATATATTTTCCACCCAGAAAAGACTGGCATTACTTTGCATTTGTACAAAATGTAAATCTCTTTAATGTTTGACTTATTAGAAGATAGCTGCAATCTCATGTCAACTTCTGCATTTAATTGATGCAATGTTACATGTGTTGAAGTATTTGAAAGAAAATACAGTCACACACGTGTGTAGTTGTATAAGGGTAACACTGTATTTTCTATTTTAAGGATATAACACTCCAATTTGAGTTTAATAATGTAACTTAGCTTTAATCTTTTTAAAACTTTTTTTTTCTTTGCTACTCTCCCCTCCTGCCTGCCTTAATGGCCCTGTTGTTCCCCAGGCTACATGCATATCACATTAATCTAGTTAACTGGCAGAAAACCAATTTGCAAGAAACTAAGTCAGCTTCACTATCCGGACACTGACAACCTGGCTGCAAGTCTGAACTGAGATTTTCTGCTAGATGACATATGAATGGACCCTAAGACCAGGTTCAGATAACCATCATGGAACCAGTCAAACACCAGGAGACATTCTCCTGGATGAGTGGCATGACTACCTCACCTTTCTTGTTGTTCTGCTTCTTCCTATGTGCCCATACAGCCTTCTGGCTGTCCTAAGAGAGATGAGATGGTTTTTGGGGACAGGAATCCCACCATTCTCCCCAACTGCTGGCATTTTGAATAAACCTGCTCTTTTCCCCACCAATTTTGTCTCTCAATTATTGGCTTACGAACGGCAAGCAGCCAGATCCTTAGCCCAGTTAATGGTTGGAATAGTAAACAGTATTTTAAATGCCTTTTAAGATTACTGTGGATATTCTTTGTTGCTACTACACTGAATTTGACAAGTGGTGGTTTCTTAAAGTTAATTGCCGGGTGAAATCTGAAGCAATAATAATGAAGTTTTTATACTCAATCGCATTAAACAAAATTGATCTCTTTTGCATTTTGAATGGAACTTTTATTTGGCTTAATTTTGTAACGTCATGTAGGGTCATTGGGGAAATATAGTACATCTCACAAATGTTTATACCTTTCTTTATACAGCATTTAAAAAAATTAACATTTGCTCTGTAATTTTGTGTGCCTAATAAAGATCTTAGTTTTTATCACTTTTCTAGTGATAGAATCCTTAGATGAAAAGGAGGCTAGCCTGTTCAAGAAAGGCACAGTAGACCTTTGGTATTTGAGCTTAAATATTTTACAAATGCCCTAAAGATTCATAATATGTAGTAATTTGCAAATTAGCTAAGGTACAAATTTATGTAACACATGCTGGGAAGTTGTTCTATAAAAGTATCACTTAGTTCATGAGAAAATGTAACGAATCATACACTATCATCGATGCTACCTCATCAATGTGACTATTATTTTTCAATGTTATGCAGGAACTTCTAAATTTACTCTGCATTTTATTGAACAGCAGCCCTGAAAAGAATGTAATCAATTGATATTAATAAGAAAAATCAATGCAGAATACATAAATGAAAAGCTTAGGTAATAGTGCAAAATTTATTTCAATGAATGCTAAACTCATAAATATTAAAGATAACAAATAGTATAAAGATTGCTTTTGCTATGGATTTTTAAGTCTTTAATTTGTTTTATAAAATATACCTGAGTGTTACTGTTAGAAATGAGAAATTTTATTTCAGACAAGAAACAAAGTATTTTCCTTAATCATAAGAGTTCTCAGATGACCTTAGTGAATTTAAATCCAAGACTAACCCCATGATTTTCATTCCCTTTAGTTACTGAGATATTTTGAAGGGTAGGGACTGGAGTTTGGGTTTTTTTGTTTGTTTCTCTGTTTACTTTTGAATGGTAATAGATCTGGAATGTATTAGATTGCATTAAACACTATCGTGGCTTATATTAAAAGAACATGAATCTAAACAATTAGTATATATTTACTGGTTTCTAAATACTGAGCACATCCATCATTCAGTTGTTCATGCATGTAGTCATGACGGCTTTTATTCAACAATGGCTTCTTTTGATCAAATCTGAAAACATGTAGAAGCCCTTTGTACACAAATAGTGTTGTTATTATAATAAATATTTTTATATGATTAACGCATACATGATTATTGACAGGTTAGTTGACACATGCGATACTATGAGGAGGTCACTGATAATCAGACTAGAACAAAACATGATCAATTATTATTTACCCTCACACATTAGGTAAAATTTCTGTAGTTGAGGACAGAATGAAAATAGAGAAGTAAAGATATAGAGACAGTGATTTGAAAAGCATTTAATTTAGAAATAAGTCTGTGAAAAATATGCCATAATTAAATTTGAAAGGGCTACTACAGGAATTCAAAAAAGGAATTATCAAAGTATTAGGAGGAAAATAATTTTTGATTTTCTTTTTTTTTTAATATATTTTATTTATTTATTTATTTTTGACAGAGAGAGAGACAGAGACAGAGACAGAGACAGAGACAGAACTGAACTGGGGGAGCTCCCAGTTCAGCATGTGGTTCCGCACGGGCCGGGGCTGGGATTCGATCCTTGGTTCCCCGCGCTGCAAAGTGAGTGCTCAACCCACTGAGCCATCCCGGCTTCCCCAGGAGGAAAATAAAAGATTTCAGAGGTGTCGTGCTTAATATAAAGAAGTCAGATATTGTGATTTTTGTAGTGAACCAAGTAATCATAGTTCTGTAATATTCACTGAAAACAGAATCCGGACACATTAAAAAAAAAAAAATCCACTTGACAGGAAATATGGGGCATACCTTAACATTCAGTTGTTGAAATTAAGAGCAAACAAAATTTTGAGTTGACCAAAGACCAATCACAAGTTATTTCACCTTTGAGGGCCATCCAGTCCTTGTTCTTTTACATTTTTTCCAGGTTTTTATTCTTTACTGCCTTTCTCATTCCTCACCCATCCAGGAAAAAGATTTAAACCATTAGAACTATTCAATCAGTAACACTTACAAAAAACTTTCCCTTATCTTTTGAGTGGTTGCCCTTTAAATCTCTAACTTTAATCAAATCTAGGACCTGATATAGAACATGTATTTAAAATATATGTTTAAGACATAGGAAAGTTTTCTATGTTAATTTCCCCTACCAAATACTGTTAACTACTTTTAATAGTCACCTATGTATTCCAAATTAAGAGGGAAAAAACAAAACAAAAAATAACTGGTCCATATCCGACATATTTAATTAAGAATGAACAACTCAAGAGGAACAAAAAAGTAAGAAGAGAACTTGGTGGAAAAATTCTTACTAGAATGTTGCTGAATTTTGTTTGCTTCAAGTGGATGTATTTAATGTCATAGCCAATCACACCATGCTTCTGGCATGTAATATATGCTCATAACTATTTAAGAATGTCGATTAACACATTTGAGTATTTAATAAATATGTGACACTCTATGTAAATTACTTTACTGCTCATTATAGTTTTGAGAATGGTGCTATTATTACTTTAACTTTATAAATTAGTAAAGTGAGCCAGTGAGAAATTAATAAAACTTGTCCAAGGTCATTTCATTCAGCTGTTAGGCTGCAGATCTGGGACTCAGGCCTGGAGTATTCTGCTCCAGAGTCTAGGGTCTTAAGAACAACACAAAATTGTCACTTAGTGATTTTGAACACATTTTAGATAAAGATATAAATAAACAAATGAATATCTCTGTATATTTCTCTTAAAATAATTATAATGTGAAATATACTTTTTATATATCAGCAAAGAGTTGCTTAACACAGTGATATAAGTAGAATCATTCACAGTGATGTAAGTAGAATCATTCATTTTTGTTAACAAATCAAGTTTCTAATAATACTTGTACACATATTTAACTTCAGTCTATTGTTATGGACTGAAATGCACTTCTTCCAAATTCATACATTAAATCCCTTAACACCAAATGTGATGATATATGGAGATGATGACTTTGGGAGATAATTAGGTATAGATGACACTATAAGAGTGGGCCCTCATTATGAAATTAGTGCCTTTACAAGAGACATCAAAGAACTTGCTTGCTTTCTATCTCTCTGCCATGTGAGAATACTGCAAAAAATGCAGCTTTCTGCAAGCCAGAAAGAAAACCTTCACCAGAACCTGATCATGTCGGACCCGAATCTCAGATGTCCAGCCTACAGAACTGTGGGAAAAAATATCTGTATTTAAGTCAACCAGTCTATGGTATTTTCTTATGGAAACCCAAATAGATTAAGATGCATACGTTCTTTATCTTGTTATAACAGTTGTTTTTCACTCTGAAATTTGATATTTATTTTCAAAATTGTTTTATATATTTTAGTTACTTTGTTTTTCTATGTATGTTTTACCATGCCAATTTTATAAAATGCTTGTTGGAATGTTGATTTAGATTTTGTTGAATCTAGAGACGTATTTGGATAAAATATTATCAATATCAAATCTCCTGATCCATGAGCATGGTATACATCACAAATTATTTAGGTCTTCTAAAATTTCTCTCAGTAATGTTTTATTGTTTTCAGTGCATAGGTTTTGTACAACCTCTGTTTAATTTGTATCTCGGTATTTCACATTTTTAATACATTGTAAATGGTATTTTATATTTCAGTTTCAGATTGTTTATTGCTAATATACAGAAATACATTTCATTTTTGTATATTAATTTGTATCATATAACATTGCTGAGTTCTATGAATAGTTTTAGTAGTTTTTGCATGTTTTTTTACTTAAGTTTTACTATAGATAATTATGTGTCCTGTAAATAAAGACACTTTAAAAATATATATGTATATATAAATTTTATTTATTTATTGCCATACTTCACTGCACAGGACATCTAGTATGATATTGAATAGGAGTATAAGGACAGAAAACCTAGTATTGTTATCAAACAGTGGGAAAAGGATGTAGTCTTTCATTATTAAGTACAATTATGCCCTCAGCAACAGTTTGCTCTGTTTGTGAAAGCACTTTATCAGCTTAAGGTAATTCCTTTCCTACCTAATTTTGCTGAGAATTTTTAGCAGGAATGAGTGTTGAATGTTATCAAAAGCTGTTTCTGTATTTATTGTAATAGACATGTTGTTTCATTTTTAGTCTGTTAATTTACAAATTATATTGTTTAATATTTGAAAGTAAAATCAAACTTGCGTTCCTAGGATAAACTCTACTAGGCAATGATGTATATCCTACTTATTTATACATCTGGGTTCAATTTGCTAGTGTACTGTTGAAGATTTTTGTGAGTAGGTTTTTGAATAATATTTGTTTGTAGTTTTTTGGCAGTGCTTTTTTCTGGTTTTAACATTAGAGTAATGTTGACTTCATAGAATAAGATGCCATGTGTTTTATCTTTTGTATTTTCTGACAGAATTTGAGCAATACTGGCATATTTCTTCCCAAAACATTTGCTAGAATTCAGTATAATAGACTCATAAATGGTTCCCTCTGTGGGAAGGCTTTAAACTACCAATAAACTAATTGTTTTTAAAGGTTATAAGTTTTTTCAGGTTATCTATGTTTTTCTGTGTGAAACTTGTTAGTTTGTGTCTTCCATAATATTCATTCATTTATTCATACTTTTAATATTATGAATATTTCTCATCTAAGTTTTCAAATATATTGTCATAAAGATATTCACAATAATTCCTACTTATTTTTTTAAGGTCCTTATGATCTCAAGTGCTGTCCTTTCTATCATGCTAGATATTGATAATTTGAGTTTCCTTTTTTTGTGTTTGTAAGGAAAATTGATGAAATTGCTATGCTTAACTATTTTCCTGAGGTATCCAGTGACATTTATTTATTTTTTATTGAGGTACAATGACATGTAGCATCCTATTAGTTTCTATTGTATAGCATAATTCAATATTTCTATATATTGCAAAATGATCACCACAATAAATCTAGTTAACATCTGTCCCTGTACATAGTTACGTTGTTTTTATTTTTGTAATGAGGACTTTTAAGATCTACTCTCTTAGCAACTTTCAGATATGTAATGCAGTATTATTAACTGTAGTCACCATTCTGTACATTACATCCTTGTGGCTTATTTTATAACCTGAAATTAGTGTGTGCGTCTTATGGAGCTAATACTGCAAAAAAAGAGTGCACGTTGGAGACCTTCATGACGCCATGGGGAAGCCTGCAGCCAGATCAGAAAGCAGGGACTGCATGGAAGGAGAGTGGGTCCAGGCAGGAAACTTACGATTCCATGGTGGCAGCGTGGAGAAGCTGGTCCGGGCCAAGAAGGAAATCGTACAGAGGAGGGAAGGCAGCAAGTGAGGAGTGAGAGCTGTTGCTGGCTGTGTTATCGCTGCGCTGATTGGAGAAGAGTTTGCAGTAGGCGGTGTTTCCTAGTAGACAGCGGGGACTGCTGTTCACTTTACATGGTTCAAATGTTATTCTGTTATAGTTTATTAAATATTTTATTACACTATTTGGTTCCGAATTTTTTTTTCCTCTTTCCTCCTGTAAAAACTAGGTGCGTCTTATGGTCAGGTGCGTTTTATGGAGCGAAAAGTATGGTAACTATAACCCTCATCATCCATTTTTAATGTGTTTTCCTTCTTTTTCTAATTGTTAAATTTATTGGGGTTACATTGCTTGGTAAAAATTATATACATTCCATGTGTAGAATTCTACATGATATCATCTATGTATTGCATTGTGTACTCACCATCCAGTCAATTCTTTCCTTAACCATATAGCTGATGATCCCTTCCTCCTGTTTTCCCTTTTTATAGTGATTAGTCTGCCAGGACGACTATATCTTTTAGTCATTTTCTCAAAGAACAAACTTTTGGTTTGATTGATTTTCTCTGCTGTTTTTCTGTTTTCAATTTTATTAATTTTTAGTCTCAGTTTATTATTTACTTTTTAACATTTTAAAGGTAAGCTTGTCTTTCTTTCCTAATATAACATTTACTCCTACAAATTTATTTCTAATGATTGTTTAGCTGCATTTTATAAATCTTTAATATGTGTTTCCATTATATCCAATTCCATATATTTTCTAATTTTCCATTAGATATTTTCTTTGAAACCTGGGTAATAAAAAAGCCCATTTTTAATTTCAAAATATTTGAGAATATTATTGATATTCTTTTTTGCTTGTTTTTGATTCAGTTACATTGTCAACAAAGAACCCTTAATGGGTTTAACACTTTCAAATTTATTGAGACTTGTCTTTTTTTAAAGATTTATTTTTATTATTTTTGACAGAGAGAGACAGACAGAGAGAGACAGAGAGAAGGGGGAGGGCCCAGAGCAGTCTCCATAGTTGACAGCATTAGTTTTCCATATAGTTTCACTCCACAGGTGGGCGCGGGGCAGCACAGGGCAGGAACTGGGTCAGGAGCCTCCTGCATAGGCCCGGGCAACAACTGAACTGGGGGCACACCCCAGTTCAGCATATGGGTCTGCCTGGGCCAGAGCTGGGATTTGATCCTTGGTCTCCAGGGCTGCAAAGTGAGCGTTTAACCCGCTGAGCCATCCCAGCTTCCCAATTGAGACTTGTTTTATGGTTCCAAGTATTATCTATCTTGGTACATGATCAATGTGCATTTTAAAGATGGAAGTGTAACAAGAAAATAAAAAGTGATGATGCTACAAGTGAACTTCAAATCAAATGTAAATGGAATTATAGAAGAAACAACTGAACTCGGGATGTTGAAACTATTCAAGAGACTCTAGATATGCAGCTAGATAAACTTAGTGAAGGAAAACTTACTAACAAAAATTTAGAAAGTGAAAGTGACAAAAAGAATTAAGATGCTATAAAGGAATTAACACTGACAAAACAATTCATATTAAAAGAACTCTCTGAGACATTTCAAGACCTGAAAGCAAAAGAATAAAATGTTGAAAGCTGATATACAAAAAAGTATGAAAAATTACCAAGACAAAACAAAGATGTTTCTTCTATGTGGTGTTGTACAGTAAGAAGGCAAGCACTATTCAAACTACTCTTGATATATTTTGGACAGAGTAATAAAACATTTAAATCATCCATGTTTCCTATGTTTTCAGTTATGATGTATTAAAGAAATTTTTTAATATTTTTTTAATTTTTCTATGCATGTATAACTTACAGTAAAAAGAGTTCTTAATGTTTGGGCAGAAGTTAGTTTTGAAGTTAATGAAGTTAATAAAACTATTGTAATTTTTCTTGTTGCCTAAATTTGATTTTATCATATTTTCAACTGGCATCGTCATTTTCACTGTCACACACTAACTTTCAAAATAAAAACAGCCTACATTAGAGGTAGTTTTTAAAATAGGACAGTAACATGCTGTAACATATTGTACAAACATAATAGCAATTATGATATGATGACAATTTACATGAAAAAATACTATTTACAGCCAATTTCCTTCTTAAATATTAGACAGAATGATCAAAAGAAAACTATTTAAGCACACTGCTCTGATTGAACTTTGCCAAAAAGATTGCATTATTTTATAAGTTGTGATGTGAAATAACACGATCAAGAAACTAAATACAAGCACATCTTTTTAAAAAACAACAACTTATAATTAAATGACATAAATTTAATGATACGCTTAATCAAATGAATGGTGAAGAGAGACTCACATGGGGTAGCTCTCAAAAGCGATTTAACTGGAATTCTTTAACATAGTTAAGTTGGTTTGTTTAGTCTGTTTTTACATTGTGAGTTCCCTTTATCTATAAGCAATACCAATATTGACAGTTTCCCATGATAACACAATAGCATTTGCTCAACATTTAGCAGACATGTGCATAGATTAAAAAACAAAAATAGGGTTTTAATTCCTTAGCTTCTGAGATTGCTTAGCCCCCAGCCTGCTCTTATATCATAGAAATGTTAAGCTCTAATTTTTGCTCAGGTATTAGTTTTTTCCAGGCTTCTCCTTCCTTCTAAGGATTTCTTATACATTGTGCCCACTCTTTTATAAAATTAACTCTCTTGTCACATAAACATTCAAAGTCAACCCTGAAAGTTCGCACACATCAACTATGTAAAATTTACTTTATTTCAATGCTAGTTTTAAAAACTCAAAAATTATTCAACAACGCAATTAGAAGAATGTATACTGCCCTCTCCCTTTCCCTAAATCTGGGAGTTTTAAAGTGATAGGAAGAGTTTGGTTTAAGTCCCATGATGGGATTACTGCCCTTATAGAGGAAGAAGAAACACCAGAGATCTTTCTCTCCATCAAGTGAGGATACAGAAAGAAAGTCAGAAAGCAGGCCACCACCAGGAACGCACCCTGCTGGCGTCTTGATTGCAGACTTCCAGCCTCCAGGACTGTGAGAAGTAAATATCTGTTGTTTAAGTCATTCAGTATTTTGTTATGATAGGAGCCCAAGAGGCAAGATGATTAATACATGTTGTTTGTTCGTTTGTTTTGTTTTTGGTTATCTTATTTGGCCAAGATAGTTTTTAATTTTACCACTCTCTCTTTTTTATTAGTGTTTTGCAGACAATGATATGTATCTGGGTGTAAATTTTTTCTTTTTAATTCTCTTGAATAAATCATATCTGTCTTTCTGGAGATCTCTACTTATCTCTTCAAACACTGTTTTTCTGTTCTTAGAACTACTCTTAAGAGTTATATTGAAACTTCTAAGTCGATCTTTCATATAATTTTAATTCTTCTTTTCACATTTATCTCCATACATAAAAATAAAATTATTTAGAATATTTTTTTATATTTTCTTATTTATCTTACTTATTTTTATTGGAGAGTATTCTTCCCTTTATCTCTATGAAGATTTTGACCATTTTCCAGGTAAATATCTAATTAAACTAAACAATATACTAAAAAAACATTCCATGGGGAAGCCGGGATGGCTCAGTGGGTTAAGCGCTCACTTTGCAGTGCCGGGGACCAGGGATCGAATCCTGGCCCCGGCCCGTGCGGAACCATATGCTGAACTGGAAGCTCCCCCAGTTTAGTTCTCTCTCTGTCTCTGTCTCTGTCAAAAATAAATAAACAAATAAATAAATATATAAAAAAACATTCCTTTCCCCATAGCATTGCAATGCAACCTATGTCACAAATCAAATGGCCCTCTATATATAGATCTGCCTCTGGGCTCTTGTTCTGTCTCACTGGTCTTTTTGTTATACTCTTTAAATGTATTGTTAACCAGGAGATTTTCACTGAATTATTAGCTAATATCTCATTTCCATTTACAATGCAATTTATTTTGCATAGTAATGTATACTTTTTATTTCAGAAAACTTAAAGATTTATTTTTATTGTTTTTTCACAGAGAGAGAGACAGAGAGAAGGGGGAGGGCCCAGAGCAGTCTCCACAGTTGACAGTGTTAGTTTTCCATATAGTCTCACTCCACAGGTGGGCACGGGGCTGCTCAGGGCAGGAACTAGACCAGGAGCCTCCCTCATAGGTCCCAGCAAGAACTGAACTGAGGGCACATCCCAGTTCAGCATGTGGGTCTGCCTGGGCCAGAGCCAGGATTTGATCCTTAGGCTCCAGGGCTACAAAGTGAGCACTTAAACTGCTGAGCCATCCCAGCTTCCCCAGAAAACTTAATAATTTAAATTATTTGCCATTTATCATATTTGATTCAATCATCAAGGTTTTTGCCTCATAATTTAGAAAACCATTCATGTAATGGTCTGTATATACAGAAGTGAATAAAAGTAAATCATAATGTAATTTTATTTCATATTCACAAAAAAAATGACAACCTTGTATGGGATTATATATTTTATATGTTCCTTTCCCCTTATCATGAAGGACAAACAATTGGTAACTGAAATAATTGATTTGGAAAAATGAACTGCTCCAAAGAAGTAGCAGAATCTGGATTTACTCCATATTTTTATTAAAATACAAATTCTCAGAATAATTTTACTTTACATTATGTCATCAATTGAGCATTTATTCAAATTTTTAGCTTTAAGAAAATATAGTTTATGTTAAGAAAAATGAGGAAATTTAAGTAAATCAATGTATTTCTCACATCAAATGATGCCAGATAATCAGTCCTCATTTTCTGTCTATTGAACAATGAACTCCATTTGACATTAAATGAAGACAAGGGAATATTTTAGATTTTATGAATGAAAAAGACGTGGAAAAATTAGTTTCATTGAATTCTACAGAAGATATGACACCACTTGATAAAAGGGTTACTTTTGAAAGGTAATTAAAAACTTCACTAGTTATTTTTGTAATTCTGACTGAAAACCTTGGCCTCAGTGGCCCTGCAGGATAGGAGGAAAGCTCATGTCTCTCTCAGTATATGAGAGTTCATGTCATGATATGTGTAGATGCAATAGACAAACAAACTGAACAAGATTGAGCTGATGGTAAGGAAGGTCGTGTTTCCCAATCACTGGATTTCTCACTGTGGAATACTTTGGTAAGTACAGTGTTCCCTCGCCACTTCGCGCTTCATGTTTTGCGGCTTCAGTGCTTCGCAGGTTTTTCCAAAATATTCATCAAAAAATAAAAATGAAAAAATACAACCCTGTCGGTGGCCACATGGCGGAAAGGAGCGTTGTTTCATGTTGAAGCGTGAGAGAGAAGGAGCCCTGCATGTCACACAAAGAGATGAGGTGACTCAGAGTCCATCCCACGGGCTCTCATAAAGGCGCGTGATTGGTTCCACCCACACAAGACTCTTCGCCTCTCTCAGAAAGCAATGTTGATGAATGTTTATTACTGTATAAGGTTTTGTCATTAACCTTATTAATTAGCACTGACACGTTTAAGTAAATACGTATACTGTTGTAGTTTTTGTCTTAAATGAGTAAAGTATGAATACTGTTTACATATTTAAAACATTCTTGTACCCGCATACACGAAAATTCCTAGGGGCCAATCCTACTTCACGGTTTTTCAGCTTTCGTGGAAGGTTCTGGTCCCCATTAACTGCGAAAAACGAGGGATCGCTGTACGGTAGAATCATTTCTTTTCATTCCATTCAATGACATTTTCTGCTGGGCACCCTACAGCCATATCTCACAGAAATAATGATATTCATGGACCAAATCTCCCTAAACGTTGGCAAATGGTTCTTCTAAAATTATGAATATATTTCTTCAAGAGTATCTTCTTTCCTTACCAGAAATTCAAATCTTTGACTCTTGGTGTCTCTCTACAATTCATTCACCCAGGTTGTCCCCTGCCACCATTGGTCATACCCATTTCTGATCCTCAAGGCAGAGTAACAGAATCCTCCCTGTAAGCTACTTCCCATTACCCCTCCTCTTTCTGTGCTCATCTGATCTCACGGAGCAGTAACATATTTTTCTGGAGTGGCATGAGATAGTCTTTGGTTTCATTCACTTCTAGAGAGATAATTACAAGAACTACCAGTGGAAGAAGGCCCTTTCTCTGACCTTGCCATCACTCTTAAGTGCCCCTCAAAGGGTATCTAAAAATGGAAGTCTCGCACAACTCCCTTTACCTAGGACAGGGTAGAGTTTCAAATCAGCTGAGACTTGAATTTAGTAGCCCAAATGTGTTTCTCTGTTACATTGCCAGCCTCTGAACTAATACACAGAGGAGAGCTTTAATCTTTCATTGCATTTCTGAGAAAGACATGACTATGAAGGAAGCATCACTGAAATTTCCAAAGCAATTCAGAAGTTAATAATTTGTCAGTAGGTTCTAGAGCCACTAATTTCCTGTCCCTTAAGCCATAATGCTGCCTATGGCATCCTTTATGAAGTATTATACATCTAGAACTGAGGGGGGTCATGGTCAGAGCAAGGAAGATTCACTCATGAAATCTCATTCTCTGAAGTCCTTGCCACAATTCCAGAGAGAGAGTTCTAGAAAACTTGCTCTCTAATCTAGAGATTGAAATGAAATTAACTCAGTTTCCTTGTAATAGGAATATATTAGTTAACTAATGCTTGCTTTCTCTTCTCTTTTTTATTCTTCCTCAAAGCAGGCATTTTTATTTACTTACTACGTCCAGGCACTGTGCTAAAGCACTCTATAGGCAGGGTTCTAAAGGATCCTCCAAAAACCTTATTTAACTGATATTGTTAATACCTCTATTTTAAAGATAAGGAAACTGATGCTTACAGAAAGAATGTCACCATTTTCTCAAGTTCTAATTTAGATTACAAAGTAATCAAGAAGTTAGAAGTAGACTTTATAACATTAGGATTTTTTTTCACATTAGGATACTTTAAAAGTACTACATTAGATGTAAAAAAAATTATTACTATTACAAAAGAATTCAGAATCATGAAATAATTTTCAATCTGTGCTTGCTCCTTTTTTTAGTTCTTTTCCTAGCAAATCTACCTGGGTTCCAATGAACAGACTGGAAAGGAATTTATAAAATTTTACTTGATGAGTAAACTTTTCTGGAAAGGGAAAGGGTAAATTTTCTTTAATAATTATAAAAATTGGGGGAAAGGGGAGGTAAGACTTTCAAATTTATTGCCTACTCATGACTGTGAAAATGAATCTGTATTAATCCTGAAAATTACCATATTTTCTGCTCCCAGTCCATATATGTCTATGAGTATGCCTTGTTTTATACTATAAAGTTGTACTAGTGTGGGTTGCCAGCAAGCCTTATCTTTAAGTAATGCTCATTTCTCCTCATTCATAAATCCTAATGAAGTGTGGTGGATTTCCAATTTTAACTAACTGTACTATTTAATGGTACTATTGAATATATATACATATATCCTATTTTGAGTCAGTGTGGATCCTGAGGTCCAGGGTTCCATTCTTGGCCTATGCAAACCCATATGTTGAACTGTGGCACAACTGGTAACCACTGGGATGGCTCGATGGTAAAGGTTCTCACCTTCCATGCAGGAGGCCCTTGATTTGGTTCCTGCCCCGTGCAGCCCCACATCCACCTGTGTGAAATGAAACCATGTCACAACTAATGATGTAAACTAAAGGGTTTCCCAAAATTCACACAAGAAGTAATTTTGATAGAAAACATAGGTTTATAATTAAAAATTGTAAATTTTCATTGCTCAACAATGAAAACACATTGTTCTTTCGTGTCATACTCCATTTTTAATAACCCTGAACTTTCAGCTGTCACGCTGTCTTTTTTTCTCATTGACAACACTTTACCACACAAATGACGCAAAATTCAAATCTTGCATGAATTTTGGGCCACCCTTTACAACTAAGGTGATAGTTCTTGGCCCTCCCCTCCGCTCCCTGTCTCTGTCTCTCTCTCTCTCTCCCCTTCTCTTAAACAATAAAATAAATCTTAAATTAAAAAAAGAAAGAAAGAAAGAAAGAAAAAAAAAAATGAAAAAATAACAGGAAAGTTTCTGAGGTGGACAGAAAATAGAGAACAAAATAATGCCCTTAAACTAAAAATTCATTGTAAAATATTGAAGGAGAATAAAACTCCCAGGAAAACTAAACATTTTATACACAACGTATATGAACAATAAAGAGAACTCTAATATTAAATTGTTTTCATTAGTTTTGTTCTGTGAGTTAAAATCTGAAAAGAGCTATAAGATGATTTTAGGTGAACCACAATTGTTAGATTTATAGCTACTCGCTCGGCCTTTTAATAAATTAAACTTTTTAAATTTGTGATTAAAAAACAAAATCAAACAAAGCCTGTAATTGATTTGTAAAGGAATTTGATAACAAATCTTTATACATCTACCAGACACTGATGAGTATTTTTACAAAATTTAGTTAAATGAATTTTCATAATCCATGTAGCTAGGAATGACATTATATTAAAACCGACAAGATTACTATAAGAACAGATAACAGGCAATGAAGTGGAACAATCTGAACAGTGAAAAGGACAGCTTAACTTCTCACTGAATAACCATTCATGTCACGTTTCTTATTTCAACAAAGTTTCTTTCCAAATTGAACCATTGAGAAAGTCAGTGTGTTAGCAAGAATTTTGTTTTTATTTTCAGATTGAAGCTATGTATGGAATAAAATATAAATTAATTTAAAATGTATCTAAAGTAGCATAATCATATTAATAATTTTAGAAAATACAGTTGATGTGAAAAATTAGAACTTTATAATAAGCTTATGTTATGGGTTGTACTTTGTATCCCCCAAATTTATATGTTTTAGATCTTAACTCCTAGTACCTCAGAATGTGACATTATTTGGAGACAGGGTCTTTACTGAGGTAATCAAGTCACCTCAGCAAATGAGGTCAATAAGGGTGGACTCTAATCCAATAGGACTGGAGTCCTTACTAAAAAGGGAACTTTGGCGATCAAAATGGGAAAACAATATGAAAAGACATAGATAAAGGCAGCCATCTACAAGCCAAGGAACTGAAACAGACTTTCCATTGCAGCCCTTATAAGAAGTAAACCTGCAGATGTCTTGATTTTGGACTTCTAGACTCCTGCACTATGAGACAATAAGCTTCTGTTGTGTAAGCCACCCAGTTGTGGTCCATTATTGCTGCGGCCCTAGCAAACTAAAACAGTCATTATAAACATATACCTGAAGGTTTTAAATGATACTGGTCTTTTAAACACCTTTTCACCAGTTCTCAGACATAAACAGTTTTCAAAAATGCAGCTACCAAATATTTTGATATTTTTGAAATATATTATTTTACTTCTTATGTAGGTCTCTAAAATATGAAGGCCAGTATTTAAAAATAAATTTAGAATTATGATTAGACAGGAAAACAGGGATCATCCATGAGTCATTCCTTACAAATAGTTAAGCAAAGCATTTTGAGAAAACAAACAACATCTCATAAATTAAAGATTATGAACAAACAGAAAAACATAACCAAGGGCAACTAAATTAAAAATGTAACATTTTCCTGAGAAAATTGCTGAAACTTTTTCACTTTTATAATCTTAGCATATTGTGTGCTTTTGAGTATTTCTGCCACCTTCCCTCAGAATATATTTCTTTAATAAACCATAACAGATAACAATAAATGTATACTAGAGATTTTCAGCGGGCTGTTCTTCATTTTGTTAGTTAGGTAATAATATTTCAAATATACATTGAGTTGTAACCTAAATACATTTTTAAAATATTTATTTATATTACACACACACACACACACACACACACACACACATCCTGAAGTAATATTAAAAGGCACTTAACTATTTAAGACAAAGGTCAAAACAAAAGGAACTACAAGGGGGAAATATAAACCCTATATTCAGAGTAGTTTTAATGAAATCATTTAACTACCAGTATATCAAATGTAGTGGCATCATAGCCTAATTTTGTAAAAGGCATTCTTAATCTTGTCCCAATGTGAAGGCTTCAACTCACCTCTATTTGTTAAGCAAGAGCAATGGCAGATTCTATAACTCTACTGCTACAGATTGTTTTGTTTAGAATTAGCAACAAGGAGTTTATAGAAGAAACTATAAGGCTTTCACAAAAATTTTGTTTGTAAATGATAATGCCACATATGTATAATTGCTATAGAAAACATAAGACATGCTAGTGAGTGAATGAGGGTGGAAAGCAACTCCTTGGAGAGTAACTTTTGAAAGGTGTAACAGGTATGATATATCTAAGAGACTTTGTGGCTGAGATCTAGGGTTCTGTGACAATTTGGGAGAAGAGCCCTCAGGCTGAGAAACCTCACGTGCATAGTCCCCGAGTTAGGAACAGGCTTGGTTTATTAAAGGGTAGAGAGACCAGGGTATCTGGAGAATGGTGAACAAATGGTAATATCTATAGCAGACACGGGAAGAACCAGAGATCAGGAAAGGCCTAGTATTAATAAACGTTGGCCAAGAGTCTGTATTAGTGCACTGGGAAGCCATTGCAGGTCTTACCAACAGGAATGGTACTTTCTGATTCATGTTTTTTAAAATAGTATCTTGGCTGCTTTGAGAATGGGGGCGGGGGGCGTATAATGATAGGGCTCACTTAGAGAATTGTCTTATTCACTGATGCATTCTCAGAGGCTAGCGTATAATAGGTACTCAGTATTTGTTAAATGAAGAAATTTCTGGGTTATGAAGAATAAGCATGAGAAATTGTGAAATCACGTTTAAAAAGTTTTTAAAGGTATATCAGTCTTATGTATCTCTTTGAGTTACACAAATAATACCATTTCTGGAGATGTGGAATCTTACCTGAGTAATCTCAGATAAGATTCATATTGATAAAAACATACAAAAGAAAAGGAATAGAAAAATGAGAAAGAAAATGACCCAAATATACCATTAATTTGCATGGCCTATGATTCAGCAAGAGCAGCATGTGAATTTTTAATTGACTCTTACACTTCTCTGAAATTATACATCTGCTATGTATGTGTCCCTGAGGATAATACAGATTCTCCTTTAATGATGATTAAAATAGAAAACATATTTTACCTCATTAAAATTCATTTAACAAACAATCATTCAGCGCCTAATTTTTCCAGGGACTGTCAAAAGATGGCTAAAGCCCAGTTCTTGCAATAAATGTCTGAGGGCAGTGAAACCTTTAGGGTGGTCATGAGCAGCTCCCACCCTGAGCCTTTGGCTTTAGAGAGCCATATTTTCACAAGCATTGAAACACCAGGATTCCCCCTGCTCGACCCCCAGATTTGGCCTTATGAGAAAGTTATGTGAAAATTCAGCAACCTAGCGAGCCAAGAGAAAATGAAGAGAGCAGAAGCGCATCCCACCCCTCTTCAGGCAAGAGTGAAAGGATATCAGAATATACCTGGGTGGGTGTGGAGCATGGCCCAGAGAACAAGTGACTTTTTTTTTTTACAGTTGGCTACATCAAATCACCTAATACCATGTCTAAGCAGACCTTCTCCACAAGTCATCATGTTCCTTGTTTAAAAAACTACCACTACCACCACCACCACCCCACCCACCCCCAAATCTCCATTCTGGTTCATGCAGATCTGGTGCTGGTCCCAGGCCCAATAACGGCCAGCCCTGGCCCCAGCAGATCATAAGTAGCCCCAGACTCACAGGCCACGAGCTGGCGGGAGGAGAGGGGACGGTGGAACCTGGTCCCTTTCGCTTTAGCCTGGGGGTGACGAGGGTGATGCTGGCTGAGCGGGCTGCAGGGCCTTGGGTTGAAACCTCAGCTGGACGTTGAATGTAGTTTAGAATGTGAAATATTTCAGACATAAATATGTGGGCTCTGCTTGTGCACTCACAAATGTTAAGTGATACTACTGAGGTGGCTAGAAAAAAAGCCATAATAAAATATGATAGCATAGAACTGCTTGATGGAAACTAAAGTATGGATTCAGTTGAAACGGATGGTGAATCATGGCTACTCCAAATAGTTCTGTTGAACTGTTTGAATGCTCATTGTCTCTGTGAGTCTCAAT
Organism: Craseonycteris thonglongyai; assembly: GCA_004027555.1. Lineage (NCBI taxonomy): Eukaryota > Metazoa > Chordata > Mammalia > Chiroptera > Craseonycteridae > Craseonycteris > Craseonycteris thonglongyai. Next base: position 29,655 of record PVKE010005784.1, read on the forward strand.
GGCTTTAGCTGTAAGACAGGAAAAGCAATATCTATTCCACATATCGTGGTTCTGAGGACTAATGCCATCACAAAGCTGATGCCACCAATCCAAGCATAGTGCTCAAGGTAGACAATTCCATTTCCCTGAATTTTGGCGGAAAATTGCAGGGAGAGAGACTCAATCTTCCCAGGAGTTCATAGTCTTGGAAAGCCTCAAAGAAAAGAGGGCATTTAGTTATGTTCTTAACAATAAAGCACAACAAGAGAAGTTAAATGAGCAAAAGTGTGATGTCTTCAAAGTGCATGTGACTGAATTGATTGTGGGGATAGTGGTGGAAGTTAAAGACAGAATGATTGTTCTCTGAAATGACATTTTTATAATACACAATGTAGTAAGGTTTTATCTTGTGTTAACTAGATATTATTAAACTATTATTTTTAATGACAGTATGATTGAGAAGATGTTTTAGAAAGATAATTTCCACTTCAGGATGACTTCTCCAAAATCAATCACTTAGAGTCATTTTCCTAATAGTAAAGCCATCACAGAACTTATATGGGAGAGCCCTGAAAAGTGCCTTCTTCTGGAGAAACTTGGTGGTACAAATGAATCAAAAGTAGGAAGAGAGCACAATTATTTCCAAGTAAAATCCAAAGGTTTATTTGTAGGATGTGAACACTGAGTGTGATATTAACATTCTCCCTATTGTTTACACTTACGTTCACCATTTATTTCCACATAACTCTTGCTTTAGTCCCCAAATTAGTAAGTTTTATATTTTAGCTTCTTTACAACAAATAAAATATTGAAAAAATCAGAGGAAGTTATATTACTCCAACTATAGCAGATACATAATAGCAAAACAACTAATATTGCCAAGGGCAAGTATGTGGTTTGGTCCCTAGGAAGTCTCAGTTGGATTGGATTTCTGAGATTTTTTCTAAAATGCTAGATTCTAAAGCCTAGAGTTTTGATGGCCTCCATTGAACTGGAGGAAGTGAGCTGCTAAATGCTGTATTTGATTATCCTTCTCAGATTTCATTTTAAATAGTTACAGCCTTAGCTATGTAGTCATGAAGGAAAGTAGAAAAGAGGAGCAGAGAAGAAACAATATTTAGTTCTTCAGTGCCTTAACTGTTATAACCCAATGGTTTTGAATAATTTATTGTCTATAAAATAAGGCCCCCTTGTCTGTTTCTGAACAGTGAATGCAAAAGAGCAAATATGAACAATAAAATCCTAGTCATTTTTTTTCACAATTTTATTGCCCCTGGGTGGCAATTTTCTGGGTATTTTATTGCTTTACCACTTTAGTCCAAGCCTATAAAAGAGTCTGATGAGTCTTTTCTAGCTAAACAATTTAGGAGCAACTGTGAGGATAATAAAAAGACGATTTATAATCGATTTGAATAATTTCTTGAATCAGGTTTAGAACTGTCTCAAGTCTCACCTTAGTGTGAAATAATATGATTTGTAAAATCCTAATACTGGAGTGGAATTAAGAAAGAGATCTAATACAAAGTATCATGTTATATCCAGGTGGAGTGAGGCCTTACTCACCCTAATCAAAATTATTCTCTATCTTCTGAAAAATAGAAGCGAAATAAAAAATATTTTACGTTGCAGTGTCTTAATAAATATGTAAACTGATAAGAGAAAGAAAAGATAATTTATTATCCAAAATTGGATATATTAATATTTTTTCTGGAGCAGCATGAATAAAGCCAGAATGATCCCTAGCAAACCAGGATTCATTGTCACTGATAATGTTTCCCAAAACTGTGCCAATAGCACAACAGTACTTTTTTCTTCCCGTGTGCTTTAATAATCCCTTCTGCACATATCATTTCCTTACTTAAAATTTTTCAATGGCATCTTACTGCAACTGAGATGTAGTCCTAATTTTTAACCAGGTCTATAAAACCTACACAATGCATTTGGTTTGGGCCTCCCTTCCCATATGTCACTAAAACTGCTCTAGGCATATGGTCTTTTCATTTCTTGAATTTTCTGAGCTAAGTTTTGCCATACTTTATATTCCTTCTGTCTGAGTTACAGTTCTCCCACACCTTTGCATAACTGGTTCTATTTCCTCAAAATGTGAGGAATCTCTGACTACCATAAGCTTCCCCACCCCTGTCATCTCAGACTCTGTATCCCACTGTGTTGACATTTTTCCACCACACTTAACACTCATTGTATTTTCCACATCAATTTATTTGTTTATATATTATCTCTTGTCCTCCAAATTAGCTTGAAGGCAGAGTCGTTGCCTGTATGGTGCACTGCTGAATCACATGTACCCCTAACCTGCCCCCAATATCCTGTTCACCGTACTTGACAAAGAATTGTTGAATAAATAAGTGGATAGACGCGTATTATATTTCTTCGTTCAGCAGGATCTATGAAAACTTACACATACTTGAACCTCAATGTTGTTATGAGGAGATGAGATCATATTCAAGAAAAGCCAACAATTCAATTTTTAAGCCTTAAAATACTATATAGAATCATAAATTTGGGAGAAATTTTAAGATGAATGTATTATATACCGTAAGTTAGTATGGTCTTTCATTCATTCTTATAAATATTAACTAATTAATTAAAAGCCTACTAAAACGCTTGACATTTGATACATATGAGATGGTTAAAAGCACAGTTTTAATTCTGTGGAGTGTATTATCTAATGGGGTATACAGTAAAAGGGATTTATGTAGGTTAATGTAAAATTACAGCTATTATAAATGTTACAATGAAGAGCTACCTGAAACTATAAGATTTACATATAGGAGTTGACTTTAGCATTAATTACATTTTATGATAATGGCAATTAATATATTGCTCACCACTTTTATTTTAAAAAACATATTAAGTGGATACACACTAATGTTTGTAATCTATGTGGAGGATGTAAGATGTAATAGTCATAAAAAAGGTTCAGATATAAAACATTACCATTGCATCTCAGCTTTTCTATGTGTGCTTCCTCAGTCCCAGTAAATTCTCATTGCCCTTGGTCAAAATCCTATCATAAATTTTGTTTTTATAATTTTACTGTTTTATTTGTAATATTAAAACATATGTTTGTGACCTTTGAGTCTGTATTTTGTAGTTTATTAACTATATCTAAATGGAAGCTATTCTATGCATTCTATGTGATTTGCCTTTTTTTCTTACTATTATCTTTCTAAGATTCTTCTATGTTGTTTCTTATATCTGCTTCACTCATCCCTTGATGATGATTAATTTTTTTTGTATCAACTCACCCTTAATTCATTTATTCATTCTAGTTTCAATGAGCATTTGTATTGTGTTCAGTTTGAGGCTATTCTCTGTCAAAAACAATAAAATAAATCTTAAAAAAAAAAAAGAATAAACACCTATAAGTTTCCTGTATTTGTCTCCTGGTGATGTTTGCAAGCATTTCCCTAGAGAGGAATTGCAGGATGATTGTATATGTTCATCTTCACATTTAAAGAAAAAAAAAGAAGTGTCTTCTAAAAGTTTATCACTTTTTATTCATATTATCAGTGGTCAATTTTATCCTTTTTTTTTACATTCTTGTGGATGCTTGATAATGACAGATTTTTTTTTAAGCCAATTTCATCTGTTTAAGACATTATAAGATTTTAATTTACATTTTCTCACTCACAACTCTTCCCAAGGATTAAGGTGACATCCAAGTCACTAAAGCCAGTCACTTTGCAGTTTCCTTCTTATTGAATGCAGCAGCATTTGACATAATTGCTCTGCTTGCCTTGCTAATATACTTCCTTCACATTATAGCATATTACCTGATTTTTCTTTTATCTTTTTGATTATTCCTACTCAGACTCCTTTGATACTTAAGTGTTAACCTCTGCATTCAGTTGTAATCCTGATCTCACTTACTGACCCTTCTTTTCTATCTATGCTTACTTACTTGATAGGTGATTTCATCCAATCTCCTTGGTTCAGATATCACCTATAATCTTGTAACTCCTACATTTTTATCTCTAGTTCATATGTATACCCTGAACTTCAGGTCCTCATATCTAATAATAATCTAGTAGATGTCTCGAGGATGTTTAAAAAACTTCTTCAGTTTATCGAAGTCTGAACTCTTGATATTCCCTATTTACTTCCACAAACTGCTCTTCTCTGTCATCCACAACTTGTTTAATGATGACTCAGTTCTTTCCATTTCCAATGCTAAAACTCTTGTGTCAACATTGTATGCCCCCTTTTCGCTAAAAAGCCTCATTTATTTCATCAGCAAATCCTGTTAGCTCTACCTTAACAATAAACACAGGATTCTATACTTTTTACTAACTCAGCAGGACTGATCTCAACACCACCATCCCTCTTTATTTATTAAATAGGCTCCCAACTGATCTTCAACTTTTGCCCTTATCTCTGGAGAGTATTCATAATACCATAGTCATAGTGATCCTGTTGAAATGTTGTCTTTTTTTATGGGGTAGGAGGGAGATTCAAGATGGTTTAGTAGACAGATGTTGTAAATACTTTCTCTGTGAACACATTAAAATTACAACTAAATTATAAGACAATCAACCTGAAGAACTATCTAAAATCTAACTGATCAGTTTTATAACTGAGGATATTAAAAAGAAGCCACATCAAGAATGGTAGGAACAGCAGAGATGCAGAACAGGCTGGGCCCACACTTGCACATGGTGGTTGAGAATTGGGACAAATATCTCAGACATGGCGGTTCACCCTGGAGAAGTGAGGGACCCCAGCCCAGAGTACTAGTGCAGAGAAGAGGAGCCCCCGTATCTGGCTGTAAAAAACTAGGGGTTTTTACCATTTGGGTGGGACAGAAGGTGATGAGAAACCAAGACGTCCTTTCAAAGGGCCCACACAAAGACTCACTCACTCATGGGCACTCACCCTGGGCTCAAAGAGAGGGACAGTGATTTGGGGGGTATCAGAGACATACAGGGAGAGACTGAGTTGTGTGACTTCAGGGCAAAGAGGAAGTCACCATTTTTCCTGTGTGGGTTCCTCCTCCTGTGCAGCCAGCAGGCTGGTGCCATCTTCCCTGTGTTTAGCCTACCCCCTTGTGCCCATGCCCAAGTATGAATTTGAATTGGTCTGGTGAGCTCTCCTTGCTCCACCCTGGTGACTCCCTGAGACATACACCTCATCCAACTTGTGTATGGCATGAGGCTTTATCAGTGGCTGAACGTTTTATAAGAACCAGCAGGTAGCAGCAGGCCTCAGAGTGTCCTGGCTTTTTTTCAGAGCTCCTCCAGGCCTGGAGATCATCACCTCAGTTCACAGCATGACCTCTCCCACATGTCTCCAGGTTTAGCACAGGCAAAAACCAACACTGGATCACTTTTCTAGCTCTTACCAGGTATTTCTGGCAAGTCACAGGCCGTGGGGGACCTGGGCCTACACTGGAGCCTCTCCAAAAATAGGAAATTCAGAACCAACGTACTTGGAGGTTGGCTGCAGACCACAGCAGAGCACTGCCCAATTAGCCTCACAGGTAGCACACCCAAAAGGCAGTTTCAACAGCCACCAGACCCCACTGGGATAAAACCGACTCCATGGGGTAAACCTCCTAGCACAGCAGCCTATAAGCTGTAGATATGGTCACATCCCACCACCAGTATGCCTCAGTCAATCCCACCCACTGATGTGCCAATAGCAATCAAGGTCCAACTTGATTAATAACAGGAGCACACACAACCCACACAAAGGACATGCCTGGAGCACTCAGCACAGGTAACCAGGGAGATTGTACCACTAATCCCTACAGGATACGTACTACATAAGGCCATCAGGCAAGACTGGGAGATGTAAAAGGTCTACCTAAGACATGAAAACAAACACAGAGGAGGCCAGAATAAGGAAACAAAAAAATACTTCCCAAATGAAAAAACAAGGGAAAACTCAAGAAATAAACAAAATGAGGGTAAGCAACCACCAGATAGAGTTCAAAACAATGACTACAAGGATGCTCAAGAAAC
>PVKE010005784.1:35717-57441 GCA_004027555.1 Craseonycteris thonglongyai
CGAGGATCGAATCCCGGCTCCGGCCCAGGCAGGACCCACGTGCTGAACTGGGGAGTTCCCACAGTTCGGTTCTCTAACTGTCTCTGTCTCTGTCTCTCTCTCTATCTGTCAAAAAGTAAAATAGAAATAAATATGCACTGAAGACAAAAAGATAATTTCTCTCTATAAATGTGAAAAGATAAAAAAAAAAAAAAAGAAACTTAGTGAGAACTTCAACAAAGAGATAGCAAGCATAAAAAATGCCATAGAAACTATAAAAAAGAACCAGTCAAAAATAAAAAATACAATAAGTGAAATGAAGAACACAATACAAGGAATCACCAGCAGATTAGATGAAATAGAGGATCAAATCAAGCAGGTTGGAAGATAAGATAATAGAAAACACCCAATCAGAACAGCAAAAAGAAAAAAGAATCCAAGAAAAGTGAGGACAGTTTAAGAGGTCTCTGGGAGAACATCAAGTGTAACCATGTTCACATTACAGGGATACCAGAAGGAGAAGAAAGTGAACAAGGAATTGAAAACCTATTTGATGAAATATAAACCATATAAAATAATGAATTCTTGCCATATGAAACAACATGGGAGGGACCCAGAAGGTACATGCTGAGTGTGGTAAGTCTGACAGCAAGAGGAAAATGTCATATGATTTCACTTATATGTGGAATCTAAAAAACAAAATAAATAAATGAAACAAAAACAAACTCATAGATAGAGAATATTTTGATGGTTGCCAGATAAGATGGAGGTTGAAGATAGGTTAAAAAGTGAAAGGAAATAAAAGTACAAATTGATAGTTACAAAATAGTCATGGGATTTAACATAAAGCATAGAGAATATAGTCAATCATATAGTAATAACTATATATACTGGCAACTGGGTACAAGACTAGTCAGGGGCACCACTTTTTAAATTATATAAATGTCTAACCACTATGTGTACATCTGAAATTAAGATGAAATAATATTGAATGTCAACTATAATTGAAAAATTAAAAAAGGCGGGGGGCGGGGGGGAGTTGAAGGGGAACAAGAAGTCCAAATTTCCAGGTATAAAACAAATATAAGTCATAGAAATGTGATGTACAGCATAAGCAATATAGTCAATAATATTGTGATAGTGCTGTACATGGTGTCTGATGGTGGTGGACTTACAGTGATCACTTCTTTAGGAATAAATGTTGGCTAACTATGGTGTATACCTGGGACTAATATAATATTGTTTGTTAGCTATGTTTTTTCATTAAAATCTTTTAAAAAATGAAAGTCTTGACATGTTATTCCTCCAGTGTTTTCCTTTTTCAGAGTAGAAGACAAATCTCTACTGTGACTCTCACTAGAATGCTCAATGTGCATATTCTGTTTCTCATTACCTGTAACCTTCCTTCTTTTTACTCTTCCGTGCCTTCAACCCCAGTAGCATCGTTTCTGCTGGTGGAAGATGTTAGACACACTCCCTTCTTTAGAAACTTTGTACTTGAATTTTCTTCTGACCGGGAATCTTTTCTCCAAAATCTACAGGTAGTTCTCTCATTTTCTTCAGCTCAAAACCCTCAAAAGTCACTTTCTCAGTGAGACATCACGGCAGTCTTAACTGTCATTTCATATTACCCTTCTCTGATTCTAACTGCGCATTTTTTGTTGTCATGCTATTTTTTTGCTTCAATTAGATTCAAATTTCTTATAAGAGCTGAAGACAAAGGCACACTTTCTGCCCCCTCCCCCCAACCCCCCCACTGCCATTTCACTCAGCAGCACACTCCTTTCTGGCTTTAATCCTCACCTTTCACCTAACTGCCACTTGTCAGTATCAACAATGGCCTACATTCAGCCAATCCCTATTCAAACGTTCTAGTCATTATTGTACTTATAATTTTAGGATATTTCACACAGTTCACTACTTCTAACATTCTTATTGAATTCTGTGACACTGAATTCCCATTGTTTCACCAATAACTTTGGTATGTCTCCTTTGCTAGTTCATCTTTTATCGGACGTCTCAATTTCAAGTTTCCCCCATCTTTTAGGATTTTCTCTATATTTCCCTGTGCATGTGAGTTCTCACCCATTTCAATAGCACTAAATTCCATCCATACAATAAAATATACACTTACATCAGCAGGCCACAAACTCCTTAGAGATGAACGGTAAAATGTACTTTGGCTTTCCCAGTTTTACCAGCATAGTTATTTCAGTCTCCCCATGTAGGAAACACTGTTCCATAATATCACAAGTGATTGCAAGAAATGTGAACTTGGTGGGAGGCAGCACAATTTCAAAGAAAATAAATTAATCTATATTATTTGCCTAGTTGCACCTTTCACTCTTATAGTGAATAATATAAAAATGTTGTGTTATTGTGAAAAATATCCAGTGGGAATATGAATATGACTAAAAATATGTAACTGTACTATTCAGCTACTGAAAGATTATTTGAGACAAGAATGTGTATACTCTTTCTATATCATGAATGTTGTTTAAAAAAAAACATTTATTCAAATCTGGTTCTCTACTTTTCATTATTTCAACACTATGTTATGAATCACTACAAAAACACATATTTTTATTAGCTCCATTTTCTGATAGGTATTTCATTATTTATTTACCCTTAGATAAATTTAACATATATCTCATTTATTACCATTCCTCAGAGAAATATATCATGTATCCTTTTATTAAAATGTCTATTTTACCAAGATGTGATGCATGTTGCAAAACTAATTTCTTCAGAACTCTGAAAAATTAAAAAGAGAAAGAAGGAATCTCAAAATCTGTACAGAGGGTTATAAATAATTGCTTTACTTTTAGGTAATCCTCAATGAGGTTGATTTTTCATTTTATTGTTGTTCTTTCTTTTCTGCCACGGGACCACAAATGAAAAAATAGAGAAAATAATATCAGTATGTATATGATTGAACATAAAATCAATGTATCATTCTTATTAAATTTAAGTTTAATTTTCTCAAATCAGTACATAAGAAATCTAAAAATGTTCCTTAAGCCTTGCCTTAGATATTTGTTCTTTATTTTTTCCTCTTATTTTATTTTTTTATTGTTAAATTTATTGCAGTGACATCAGTAAGTAAAAATTACATAGGTCCCAGGTATACAGTTCTAAAGTACCTCCTTGATGTGTTGCGTTATGTGTTTACCCAGAGTCAGTTCTCCTTCCATCACCATGTATATGCTGTTCTAGACCATAATCCAAATAAAAATTAAAGTATTCTGTACTCCAGAGTATTAATAAATAGATAGACTGGACTTTCTTGGGTAAGTAATGTGGTTTGTTTGAACTACAAGGTAATATTGTAATATTATGCCAACGTCAGCACATCTAACTTGTACCACATGCCTTTTGAAAATTTAATTCCAATGGAAGGTAGACTGGTGGGATGGTGCCAAATAGAAATACTGCTCTATCATGATTATTACAAGCACTAGTGTGTTCATGGCCTATAGAGTCTCAGATACAAGAAAATATGGGTGGATAAGAGAAAAAGAAAAAGAGAGAAACAGGCAAGAAAAATATTGAGGAAATTGCTCCTGCAGAAGGACCTGTCTTTTCAGTGTAGTCATTTATTGAGGGTGAAGCATCCTGTGGTTCACAGGGGACTTATGGATTTAAGTCAATGAGTGTGTGTTACTACAGAAGGATTCTGTTGCCTAAATGGAGACCAGAAGATCCTTCACTGGATCTTCTTCTTAGAGACAAATAATTGGTAGAAAAACATCTCCAAAGAGTTTCTCCCAAGGTACATAAAATAGAAAACAAACTATGGATTGGTAGTGGTCAGGAACAAGAAAGCTAGAGAACTAAGCTTGCCTGTCAGCAAATGATACTGTCAATTCTCCAGTCTAAACACTGAGTCTGGGCCAGTAGCCAGAAGTAAAAACAAAACCCAAAAACCCACTATGCTAAGGCACTTGAAGGATAAACTGCTGCCATTATCCTCCTTCAAATATTCTGGCATGATGTACCCTGACTTCTACATAAAATTTCTCTGGAAGAGAACATTTCTGATATAGCTACTCATTACTCACACAGACTGAGAACAAGCAAATATGAGTTCATAACAGAAAAACAGTGAGGCAAGTCACCAAGAGTGAGCATTAGCACAAATAGTAAACAACTGATTAGACCTACAAAAGAATTTTGAGGATGAATGTGTCAGAGAATACATAATTGTTGTGCAGAATAACTATGTATAAAACGACTAACGAAAGGTGAGGTACCATATGAGATATTATAGCAGTTAGAGATTATCAAGAAAGAACATGCATATATGAAAAGAATCAAATAGAACCTCTAGAAATAAAAATTGTAATTGTTGAAATTAAAAATAAAGCCTCAATAGATGGATTAAACAAAAGACAGAGTTGAACAGAAAATTATTGAACAGAAAGATTTATCTGAATAAATTAAGCAGAATTCAGTATAGGGAAAGAGTGGAAAGGTAGTAAAAATTATATAAAGAGATATTGAGAATAAAATATTGATTATTCACCTTAATGGGAGTTTCAGAATAAAGAGACAATATTGAAAAGCAAGTGGTTGAGAATTTTCCAAAACCACTGAAATGTCATATTGCCTGAACTAATTTCATGTCAAAATCTGAAACATAAATCTATTGGAGGGACCGTATGAAAAAAGGAAATTAGAAAAATTATTCATTAATCTATATATGGCACTATTCTTGTTATCTTAAATAATTACTTATCCAAAGTATGAAAATTAATATATAAGTAGTTTAAAAAATAAATGGTGGTTAGCAAGGAAGATTAGTGTGAATGTTTTAAATAATATATTCAAATTAATCTTAATAGATGTGATTCTGTAGGAATTAATATCTAGCACTCCATTTTTATTATTATAAATAAAAGGTCTATATCACAGTAAGATTATTGGAATAATGTTTTTTGATCCATTACACAGCATTTATCTTGACTCATTAAAATGTTTTCTGTGTTTTATATTCTGTGTGTGACTGTACCTTTTTCTCCCACATAAACATTCACATTTAATTCAATATGAGTTACCAAAATTTTTGATGCTGTCAGCAGAGCTGGAGTTTGTAAACAAATCAGAAAGCTTTGCTATACTCTGATGTATCCTAAAGGTACTCTCCACTCAAAGTCATGCACATCTGGTTCATTCTTTGTAAAATAAATCAGAATAATGTAAGCTCAGAATATTTAATCTATGTGCTTTGTCACAACAAAAATAAAATGCCAGGTAATTTGATTTCAATCCTGATTAGGACTTTGATGATCACGAATTTTCAACAATCATTTAACATCTTCTTTAAGATGACAATTGTTGCTGGTGTGGTCAGTGTAACACATTACTATTTAATGAGGCGTTATCAAGACATATACCACTGTGTACATATATTTGAGTTAATGACAGTGAAAATAGGCCTGGCCATAGCAATAGGTAGAAAGCTAATATATTCATAAGAAAATTCTGTACCTAAATTTAATTCATCATAGACCCTCAAAAATGTCTACTGAATAAAGAACAAGTGAAAGTAGTTAATAACCCTTAAAACATATTACTTAGAGAAAATTACGGTATTTGTGTTTTCCTTTGGATATCTGAAACATTACATTATTATAGTTTTAAGTTCAAAATAGCTAACATTTATTATTCTACAAATTGATTATTTAATAACATTTATTATGTGTCAGAAAATGTTATACGCATGTTAAATATATTAACTCACTTGAATCTTAAACAAATGTATGAAGAAAGTATTACTATTATATGCCTTTAAAGAAGAGAGAACTTTAGGTATAGAAAAACAAAATACTTGCTTCCATTGGTAATTCCATTTGTATTTCTAACAACTCAAAAGATCATTTAGTACTCTATACATAGTTTTGTCTTACATGCTTACCAATTTTTATGTTTCATGAAAAGATACTTCTTAGGTGTTCAAATCATGACTTTTTTCATTATTCTTCTCCACCTTTTACCGTATTTTCCAGCGTATAAGACGACCCCCGATTTTCGGATGACTTTTTTTCGTTTCAAAAGTCATCTTATACGCTGGAAAATACGATACTTTTTTGTTTGTTTGTTTGTTTTATGAGGGAGAAAATTGCATGAGATGCTTCTGGTAAAGCCTTTAATGTTTTAGCTCAGTGTCTGCTAATAAAAAGAAAATAGAAAAAGTAACTGTTTATTATATGTCTATGACGTTGTTGATGATGATGATGGCAAAAACTAGGATAACATAGAAGTGCTCTGTAAGCTCTAAGCGAAGTTCCTGGAATACAGACTTTCTCTTAGCAGTAAAGTCACTTTTTTTTTTTTTCTCTCTTTTTTTGTTTTTGTTTTGTTTTTCTTTATAAAGTCACTTTTTTACTCCTCTGAAATATAGAACTGTACTAATATGTGGAGGAAAGATGACAAAAGAATACATAAACAGCTGCCGTGCTGCAGGTAAAACAAAATTACTCTAGATGGGGTGGGCAAAAGTAGCCCCAGAAGGCTATAAGGCAAGACATAGTGTCAGCTTTCATAAAAGCCCATGTTTTAATAGTGGGTACAAAGCTGAGGCAGAACAACAGCAAACAGAACAAACACAACCTATTACCATAGGAGAACTTGAAAGTTCAGTGGGCAAGTTTTGGGAGAGGAAGAAAAAGGAGGAGACCCTAAGTACTTGTTTGATAACAAAATTAGCCTTCATTTGTATACAGCTGGAAACAACTGCCTGTCACACTTTGCTGGACTTTTGAACCAGACCTACAAATACTAATAGCAATGTTATCTATAATATACTACCTAAAAACAAAGGACAATGGTAAAGGAAGTATTAAACCTTCTACCATTATCCCATTGCTTTGGACTTGCTTCAAAAAATTCGTAAAATTTAAGAACACTGTTCAAGTGCCCAAGAGACAAGTTAAGTCACTTCAGTCTTTACGACACTGGAAAGATATACTCTTTTTTATTATAATGACAACAGAGTTTAATGGCAAACAGAGCACTAGCTATTTAGGACAGAATACAAATTATATTTGAAGTTATAATAAGATCGTGACTACCTTCATCCCATAGTACAGGGGTGTCAAACTCAATTAAAACACGGGCCATTTGGTGCAACAGGCAAGATTCACGCAGGCCACATCACATTTACAAACGTCGCTGGAACTGAGCGCGTTTATACACGCCCCCGAGCCCCCCCAGGAAAGGAACTGGGCCACGTGTATACTCGTCTTCAGTAGTTAAAGGGTTAACGAGGGAATTGTGTGTACGGTATTGCCTCGATCTCCCCTAAGCTCTATTTTCTTCATAACATTTTTTTCTATTTTCATTTTATTTCAGAGCATCGTGGGCCACAAAAAATTATCTTGGGGGCCGCTTGTGGCCCATGGGCTGCCAGTTTGACACCCCTGCCATAGTATAAAATGACATCTCATTTTACTCAAAAGTTTTGATTGTGCTTGTGGACAATTGTTAAAAATCAACATAATTCTATGCAAATGCAAAATCACATCCTGACAGGGGCTGTTTCTCCTTGAACTTGGAAATAACATCCCTGCTAAACTGAAGCTGGGATAAGTAAAGAGAAAGAAGACTAAAATGCAAGTGACTATGACTCAGAAGAGGTGACAGAATCTGCTTGTATTTTTAAAGCATCAATGGAAAAGATACACCCTGCTATAAAAGCATCCCTAAATCAGAGTTAAGTTGCCAGAAGCAGCTCACATACATCCAATGTCATCTACTTGTTCTGTGACAAATTTAATGAGAGGAGAAAACAAAATTAAATTATCTGGGTAATCTGACAATAATGCCTATTCATTTTCTGACCTTTTTTTTTGTCAGTGGGAAATGTCTTCATTTAGAATGATAAAGAATATCCCCTCTTTCCTCTGACTGGAGGGTCTAGCCAACTATCTGCTCAAGTGCTTTTAACTCCTGATTAATTGGCAATTGGGAAAAATTATATTTCCAATTGAATTCTCAGTCCTCTATATTCAATTTAGGATGAATTGTCTCCAAAACAAATTAAACATTAGTTGAAACTCCAAAAACGTGCTTTAAGTTATACAAAAGGTCTCTTTCTTTTTAAATGTAACAATCACATTAACAATAAAACAAAAGCTCGAACAATGTGTCTTGCGATGGTCTATTGAAAATGCCAAGGAAAGCTCGATGAAAAAGACGGCTGCAGCTTAAGGTCCTGGGAGGCATTGTCATGTTTCATTATGACACTTACTGGCAGCTCATCGGTTGTGCTGAGGAAGTGATGGCCTCCCAGAAAGCCAAACATATTTGTTGCCTTTTCTGGTTTTTTGGTTTCCTACCCTCTGGTCATGCTTCTCTCTTATCCTAAAATTGATTAAGTAATAATTCTTCACATTTTTATAACAGCCTCAGACTACCAAAACTAGAAATAGAACCTTAAGGTTTTCTAAATGAACAAGGATTGCTTAAAAAATGATTGATCACACTTGATTGGAAATAAACATGATTAGAGCATTCTTTTAAATTACAAACTAATCATATATTAATGATTGTATTTATTTTACAAAAAGTTACAGGAGCAAATGTTTATGATGTACTGACAATGAGCAGTGACTTACATATGACTATAGGCAAATAACTTTCTAGGATTTCATTCTTCATTTTTAAAATAATTATATTTAGTTAAATTATCATAAAAGCTCCCTCAAGTTTTATAAAACACAGCCCTGCATTACAGTTCTTTTAACTTTCTGAATCTAAAGCCAAATATATTTCCCGTAATAATGAGTTAGAAATGTTAAAGCAAATTATTCCATTCGCAATTGCAATGAAAATAAAAAATAATGCAGGAAGACTTTTCTTACTTAATATTATTTTCTCAGGAATAGACAAGAAATATAAGATATTAGAATAGAAAGTCTAAAAACTAGAGGTAAAAATTTATGTGATCAAACATGAAAAAAATCAATGGGTAAGAGAGTGATTTATATTTTAGAAAAACCCAAATCAAGACACCTACACAGGAAGGAGAAAATAGTAACTACTTGTAACCTCACCACCAAAAAAAATAAATAAATCACTCTAATATGTTGAGAATACCATGCAGATTAACATAAAATAATATCACAATATATTTATTCTATTTTAAACCAAATTCTAATCAAATATGTCTATAGCAAAATAAATTTCTACAATATAATATGTATCACCTGCATAGTATTCCATGGCAAGAAAAGAGTTTATTTAACCAATCAACAATTTATTGAACTTTCAAATAATTGAAAATTGTTTAATTAAATCAGTGGGGAGTATTCTTGTGTTTAAACATTTTTATAATACTTTAACCATTTCCTTAGTATATATGTATAGATGTAAAAATGCTTTATAAAATGTTACTAACTTTGTATATCCATTTCCAAATTGACAAATGAAAAGGTTATGCTAAGAATTTTCTAGAAGTCCAGTCCTTAACATGGGTTTATCATTATTCCTTATATTTGCCAATTTGATACTCCTCATGGTACTTATTTCTACTCTTTATATCTTATAACTAATCAAGTTTTAAAATTTTAAAATATTCTTTGTCACTTGTGATTTGTATGAAATAGCTTTCAGAATCCTTTGCTGATATTTCTAACTTGGTATTTGCTATAATGTTCTTATTACAGACATTAATATGTTGAATGTTTTACATTGCAAAAATTTCCAATTTTTTTTTCTGTGTTTAGCACAACTACTTCTGATTATGAAGGGGGTATTTTCTGTTCAGAATACACCCACACATGGAGGCCATCTATCTTATAAACTTGTTTATTTAATACTATGTTTGTTTTCATATACAAATTTTTATATTCTATAGCTAAATCTTTACTTAGAATATGTTTTAATATCTTCAGAAAAAAAGGTGTTCATAATAAGATGCAGTAGATGTTGTCCAGATACTTTGATTAGTTACAATTTTGTTTTGTTTGAAGAGATATCACAGATTTTATACTATCCACATGACATTTGGTTTGAATGAAATTATACTTATTAACTAGGTTTAAGCAGTCTTGGCTGATATTTGTGCTTTATCACCTAAATGAACTCTTCAGTTATATAGATACACTACAACATTTCTGTAAAGCCTTCTAAAAGACAGATGGAGTCTAATCTCAAACATGCAAACTAAGCTGCTCAATTTGCATTTAAATTTAGACAAGTGTTCTGGGGGGTATTACCATGTCACCTTGAAGGGTTCCAATTCTATCTGGAGTCAGTTTTGATAACTGAGATGTTGAAAGGTTTTGCTATTTTAGTCTTAGAAAATTTCTCTCAAGTATTTATACTGGGGTTTTGGTGTGATTTTGCACATTTAGCATCACATGGACTTTAGTCCTATTGTTCTCACTATCAACTAAAAATAACATCTTGCCTTGGAATTCCTACTTGCTATAAATGCATTCCCATACAGCACTTGATGGAGTACTATGTTCTTATTAGGATACCTGTTCATTTTGAACCCGCTCCCTAATACTTTCCCCTGGGCTTGGTGACATTCACTTTTGCAGAGCAGGTGAACCTTTAGCATTCTTATTAAAAATGAGAATGAGTCATTTCAGACTGAGTTATTTTCAGAGATTTCATCAGTTATGACCAATGCCAATGGACTGGTTATCAACTCCTGTGTCTTTGGCATTATTTTCTAAGTATAACAATATGTCCCCCCCCCCCCGCCCCCCCAATACTAGCAATACATCCAGTTCTACTCAGGATCTGCTAGTCTCTAGTAGTCTATCCTAATTTAGGTTATAACTTCTCCTAGGCTGACCTGTCCTATTGTATTTAAAGAAATCATGACTGGAAAGTGCCAACCATAATAGTGCAAATACAAGTAAATCTATGTTACTTTAATTGGAATTTGTGCCCTGCACTTTAAAATGCAAAACTCTTTTACTCAAGCTATGCCAGTAAAGTATAATAGTTCTGATTAAAGAATTAAGGATAAATAATAAATACTGTATTTTAGTCTTCAGAAGTATAACTACATGGACAACAGAAACAAACACTGGGAACATTAAGCCTCTCTCTCCTAAAGGAGATAAATCTTAGTAGTATGAGTTTGGGTATTGATGGACTCAACAAGGCTGTCTCTTGTGTAGCAACACACAAAGGATATAATCCACTACAACTATAAAGTGTTCAATTGGTAATATTATTCCCACTATTAAAAAGGTAATCTGATTATCTTACATATCATTTATATAACTTACTATTTCATCCATCTACCTTCTTTTGTTCTACTGTGCTCATCAAGGAATTTACATCACTTAGTGGTACAGAGAGAATGTACTAATCATGTTGACTCAATTGTTTCAATTTCTGAGACAACTGCATTTTTCATTATGAATTAGTGAATTGTTTTGTTGTTATAGTTAAACAAATAAATTAAGTCAGCCTGAATATTGCAAATCAAATCACTGCTCTGTGCCTAATTTTCCTCTCATTTACAAGTACCACTAATAGTGTCCCCCTTTTCCTACAAATGTGGTAAAGATTAAACAAAACCATTTGTTGTAACAAGGTTTCAAAATGGTTTGCATTCCAAAGCAGAAATAAAATAAACATTTAAGTAAGATAAATGAGTATTGTTTAACCCCTCTGGGCATCAGATTCTCAGCTGTAATAGGTATACTTTACCATGTATACTGGTGGATAATAATACTGAATAATAATATTTCAAACTTTTAACCTCTTGGCAAAATAAGAATAAAAGAAATAAGCCTAACACATATTTTTGGTTTTGTACATAACACAGTGATACTATCTGCAGTAATGTCAGTTTTATTTCTTTCTCTTCTTTATTTTTTAAAATAAATCATCTATATAAAACTGCTGCCTGAAGCACTAGGCCTTAGATGGGAACTCAACCCCACTCCCCAGAACATAATATGGTGTTGCTCTAGGTCCTGCACAAAGCACTGAATATAGTTGTAATGGTTTCATTACACACCATGGATAAAATAAATAAATAAGTCTGTCTCTACCTTTCTCTCCATAAAGGTATTACTTTACTGCATATTACAGTAAATTTACTTGTAGGTATTTAGTTTTTAAGGTTACTCTTGTAAAAGATACTGTTTAAAATTTGTCTAAATTTTTAGCTCTTAGTTTCTGGTCAATCTATAATGTTTTAATGAGAAATGAGAAATGTAAATCTCTAATACTTTTTGTCATCTTCTGAGAAATTCCCACATAAATATATTTTGAATCTGAATTCTCCTAATTAGTTGCAAACAGTAAGTTGATTCAATCAAATGGCAAACACTTCATTTACTTCTGAGTAATAAATTTTATTACATATTATAAGCTAATTACTATACACTTAACTTAGAAAAACATTTAACTTAATTTTTTTAAGTTGAATCTATATTTATAAAATGTTTCTCCTATCATAATTATTAGCATCAAAATGTATTGGCTGCTGATAACGGTGTATTTGGAACTACAATGTTAGCTGTAATTTACTGTGGTGCTCCTTTACAATGAAAATGTGAAACCAGAAATGAAATTCTTTTACACACTGTTTTTACTATTGTATAAGGCATCACATAAATTCTCAACAAAACAGATATTCATAGATACTTCAATTATAAGGATCAGTGAAATGTAAAATGATAAAATTTGGTTTTATTGCACTGAAAATAGAAAATTGGTCAGTAAATATTTTCGCCTGTTTATAAAAAAGCACTTTTTTATTTATTGATATTTTTCTCTCATTTCTTTTTTTTTTTTTTTTTTTTTTTTTTTTTTTTTTTTTTTTTTTTTTTTTTTTTTTTTTTTTTTTTTTTTTTTTTTTTTCCTATCTTTTCACATTTATAGAGAGAAATCATCCCCTTGTCCCCAGTGCATAGTTATTCCTATTTTACTTTTTGACAGATAGAGAGAGAGACAGAGACAGTCAGAGAACCGAACCGTGGGAACTCCCCAGTTCAGCACGTGGGCCCCGCCCGGGCCGGAGCCGGGACTCGATCCTCGGTCCTCATGGCCCCAAAGCGAGCGCTCAACCCGCTGAGCCGTCCCGGCCCTCCCTCTCATTTCTTAAAAATCTTCAATATAGCCATGCTGGGAAAACACAGGGAACTTAACTCATCATCATTGGCTCAGGTAATACATAACTTAGTCACTGGGGTGTATTATAAACTAGATTCTCCCCAAGGCATCAGCTGTAACTTGGGAGTAAATTAGTCAGTTTCAGAAGCTGTTTAATTATTTCAGCAGGCCCTCTGGTTTAGAGTTTATGAAGTGACAATTATATGCTTGAAAATTCAAGCTCAATTACTAATTTGGAAAACATTTTTTAGGAAAATTGAGCCCAATTTCTAAGCATATACTTATCACTTAGAAAATAATATTTTTGTATCTCTCAAACATTTTATATCTTTTTAAAGACATATGCTAACCTATCTATAGTAAAATGAACTATGAAATACTATAAAATATAAATATTAATCCTCACACTTTATAGTCATGCACCTATTTTTGAGATAGTACAGATTAGATAATCCTAAGTGCACTTTATACTTCTAAATTTGATTATTCTTAAGAGTTTGGAAAACTATTGGCAGAATAAAATAGATTTTTTTAGCGTAATGGTTTAAAAGAAAATGAGAACAGCACTTGATGAATTGAATGTTAATCTAATGGTGAAGGATGTATATAATTTCATAACATTGAGAACACTTCAAATAGTTGATGAAGACCAGAGATCTTATTCTGTGATAGAATTTAAGTATCTGATTAATAATAGGTTGCCTCTTCTTTACAATTGTTCAGAGAGAAAGAGAAGTATCTGATAGAATATGTAATATCTTATGTTCAGGATCCTATTAATAATTTCAAAAAAAAACAAACCTAGCTTCAAAGGAATCACAAAGCAGAAATCGTTGAAAGTTACTTTGTACAATTTTATATGCAGTTCTCCTAATTCTCATCTATGATTTACTTAAATCATTTATAGTTAAAGCATTTCCAAATAGTTCCAAGTGAATTATTTAAATAAAATCAAACACTTGTACTTTTGACAAGTGATGAAAAGAAATTCTACACACAATGCTTGCATTAGTTGGTTTAACCAAAAAGTATGGTTCATCAAGTTGGGTTTCAACACAGTTCATTTGTACAACATGTAAATACAACCATTTTACAGTCACACAGTGAACAAATGAAACTGGCTTTCATAAAGAAAATAAGATTGGTTTTGTTATAGACACACCCAGAAGAAAAGAAACCCAATACATCCTTTATATGTTCTCTTGCTCTACCTTTCATAGTTTTCAAACATATTTTTCCATCCCATTATTTAGTGTGGGAGTACTTTTCAAGTAAATATACAACCAGTTGGTGGTTACAATTTAATTACTATTGTTCTTTCCATATTCATACCCTTGTCAACCTATTGATTATTGGACACACATTATTCCTTGGTTTTTCTTCTTTTCTTTTTTTTTTTTTTGGAGTTGTTTTTTTTTTTTTGTTTTTTTTGTTTGTTTGTTTGTTTGGGTTTTTTTTTTGACAGAAAGAGAGAGACAGAGTGAGATACAGAGACAGAGAGAGAATTCAACTGGGGGCACTCCCCAGTTCAGCACATGAATCCAGACGGGCCAGGGCTGGGATTCAATCCTGGGTCTCCAGCACTGCAAAGTGAGCGCTTAACCCACTGAGCCATCCCGGCTTTCCCTCCTTGGTTTTTCTTTGGCTTAGGCTACTGTGAATTAATATAGTACTCTTGAAGGTTAAAATCTTATAATTTCAAAATTATAACCACCTTTGTGAATTTCAAGAATCTATTTTGGTTCTCAAAAACAAAAATATTACTCATCATCAGACCTTTAAACTTGAAAGTCTATTTTGGTGGAAGGGCCAGGAGCACAAAAACAGAAAAGGAGGAATTAAAATCAATCCATTAACATATCACTGTATTAAACATTTACCAAGAAAAGTTGAAGTACTTATGCATTGAATAAGAAAAAAAATTTTTTTAACTAAAAGCAAAACATTATTAGTGGGACAATATGTCTGTCCTCTGTGTGTTTTAACTATTAGACTGATGTGATTGCATAGTCTAGTAAAGCAAGTATTTCATAGAAATTGCCATTGGTATCTCCTCAAGATTTATAGGATATGAAGACTCCCTTTCTACTTATTTTATGAAATATCATTGTTTAGAATGAACCAAAAGGACTGTTAAAGGAGAAAATACATAATTCTTTAGTCCATGCAAGTAACTTACTCAAGTTTCATAATTTCTATTACAACCGTTATCATAAATCATTTGCTATGCATGTATTCCAAATTATAGTAAAGAAAGAGAATATTATTTTGCTGAATCAAAGAAATAGCCTGAACTTCTCTAAGAAACACAATTTTTCCTTAACAATTTAGACTGAAGTTTTTTACTCATCTGAGTCAGCCACTGGAGTTCACATTTCTCAGATATATCTCTGATCAGCCACTTTATTGCTCTTATACTTCTTAGACAGAGGTGACTTTAAACAAGAAATTCCTCTTAGCAAATGTGTTTTTTTTTTATTTTAAGTAAATACATAGATAGTCAAAAGTTATTGTATCCAGCGTCTTTTTTTCCCTTTTCATTAAAAGCACAAAAAGTAGAAACATGCTTTAATAAATGTTGAAAATTGACTAGTAAATAAGGAGGAAAGTGAAAAGTATCGTTTTGCTTCTAACAAATTTATGATAAATGACTTGCAAGTGTTTATGTAGCTCATCCTCTGAAACTGAAGATGGGAAGCTCTAAGTGGATATGAATACCTACCCTAAGCTTGTTCACAGCGTATATTTTGGGAGGGAGTGTGGGAAAGATTATTTGATAAGCTTGATGTTTTGGATGGAGGAGTAAAGGAACACAACTTTTGAGAATGTAGAGGCTGATGGAAGAGCTGGAGAAGACTGGTGTATAGCAGATTGATATTTAAATGAATTTTAGTAAGAAATCGATTTAAAATAAGGAAGTAAGCTATCATATCTATCCTATGTAGGATATTCATAAACTTTTATGTACTTTATTATGAAAAGCAAAATCACAGAAATACAAGACTATATAATGATATACATAGAGATAGATAGATATCTATATATGATTAGACATATATATAATGTCTCTCTATATAAATAGATATAGATATAGATAGATAGATAGATATACTTTTTTTCCCCTAAGAATGACCCCCCATCCCTGTGTAAATAATGATAGAAATCCTACCACACAAAAAATAAAAAACACCACATGTTTAAAATTTTTTAAACACCGTAAGAGAATTTAACATATTGTATATAGAATTTTACAAATGGATATAGAAAAGTATATGTAGAAATTCATGAACCAAAACATTAAAAGTGATTATTCAGGGTAGGGGCTTTATACATGGTTTTTCATTATTTTTTTAATAATTCTGTAATGAAAGTACTTGGCGTAAGTCTAATCATATTCTTAATGTATTTAACTGAACACATACTAGAACTCATAAGTCTGAATAAGAGAGTGAAAACAAAAGCAATCTATTACAAAGTCCTTGCACCTTTAAGAATTTGATGGACAGAAGAACAAACAAGTTTGATCTTTGGGAACATTCCTGAGTAGATCTAGAAAATAATCTGAAATTCTTTTGGATAAAAATGTATTCATTATGACAAAAACATGGCTCAAATAAAAAAATTAAAAGCAATGCAGTTTCTGTATCTCGGGTTTTGAGTCCAAATGTAGAATTAAGTTTCTTAATATGCAAAGAAATATTCATCCATGACACTATTAATGTCCTTTGCTAAAAAAGAACATCATCAATAGTTTTTGATGTAAGGGGAAAAAAGAGACCAACCTGAAATATATGTACTTTTAACGTAATTTTTCTTTTCACATAAATATGTTTATTATAAATAATTTTGAAAATTTTAAAAGCCAAACAAAAAATTATCTTTTTATCCTACTAAACAAAGATGATATGCAGAGTAAGGTAAAATATTTGCCAGTTTTTCTCTATGAACATAAACATATTTGAAAACTTGTGTTTTAAACAAAAACAGCATAATGCTGAACAGAATTTTATTTAATTTTCTTCATTTAAATATATTTTTAATTTAACAAATATAAAATTATTTTCATTTTTTATAAATTAATCAGTCCATCATAATTTATTTAGCTCATCATTATTTGTTAAATATGTGGTCCCTAATGATTCTTATTTAATAATGCCATGTTATGAACCTCATTTTAATAAAATCTTTGCATACATTTTCATAGGGAAAACTCCAAAAAGTGGAATTACTGGCTCAAGGAGACATAAATATTAAGGTTTTTCAAATCCACATATTTTAAAAACGGAAGTGAGAGAATATGGATTGAAATAGACTACTTACATTTGGATCAGAAACCAGATCATGCTACCTTATTTCTATTAAAGACTGAGTGGCTGAAAGATGATATGTGTTTTGGAGGGCAAGAAGGTTGCTATAGGTTATATACAGAAAAAGAAGCAATTCTGGTCATGAAAGTAAATAATAAAGCTAGGTCAAACAAGAAGAAATTTAATAAAAACAAATAAGAGACACACGCTAATCTATGATGGAGGAGGAAATAGTTATGGTCAGGTATTTGTTCCTGTTGTAAATGGTAGAAAGTGTCCAAAGGGATTAAATACAATCAAGGTAGACAGACTTCAACTAAAAGAAAAATAACGTTGAATTAAAAATAACTTTTTAATATTATTGTCTATTTTAAAAAGTTTGCATTATCTTCCTTCATTTCACAAATCCTTTATGCAATATGTGGCTGTTGTCCACACTCATTAATTTTATTATTCTCCTTGTTGTTGTTAGTCATTATTACTTAGCTCATTTAAAATCAGAACATGTCAGAAAGGTGGAAAACTTTTTTTTTTAAATGTATGTCCTGAAAACAAAAAGCCTAGGAGATAAAGCTGAACACCTGAGCATTTGATGTATTACATCTCAGTAGCATCTGACAACCCTTACTCCCTGGTGACACAATTTTTTTCTAATAATTTAGTCTGAGTCTATTAAAAGACAATTACAGATAATGCACACAGGCAAGTGGTGGAGGATGCCCAGAACAGCTTTCGTAGAGAGGTTACCAGAACACAATACACCAAAAGGATTTTTGCATTGATTAAAAAAAAAAATTTCAAAACAGTTACACAGATTTTAAAAGAACTAAATACAACAACAACAAAAAAAGAAAAAAAATTTCCTTTTTTGCTTCTTCATATAATACATTTAAAAATATATATAAGATAAACATTTAATAGCTATTCATTGCCTTCTTTATTATAACTAACTGCTTATTTTCCATAGCTGTATGCAGTTCTGAACATTAATGTATTTGAGGGCACTGGTATGATTTCATAGCTGTCTTGCTCACCCTTGATATTGGACATTTCATGACTGACTGTTAAAGTCAGGGGCACAATCACAACAGCAGCCATTGCTGACAGATTGCTTGTGTCATGATACCATTCTACAACAAAACAAGGCTCTTGTGAGACTGAGTGTATTTAGCTGTAATTATTGTTGTATTTGTTCAGTAACATACTCCACACATTAAAGGATTGCAAATATTAATATACCAACAATCACACAAAATGACTGTGATCATGAGATACCCTCATCCCTGAAATGCTTTTTGTTACCTTATTTCCTATATGAGGTCTAGGCACTCTCTTCGCTATGTTGGCTGAAACATTATAGTCTATGGAATCACCACATAAACATGCCCAGATACACGTGAAAATAAGATAGATCCCTGATCACCTCCCTTCCTGCACTCTCCAAAAAGAGGCTGCCTTCCTTGGGATGTTTTTTTCAAGTTGGCTTTGACCGTTTCCAGAATGTGTTCAGAAAAATCTAAAGCTTCTCTTCCTGACTTATTTATTGTAGACTAAATTGCATCACAGCCCTATAAGAAGTAAAATTCTTGGAAGAGTTGGGGTGCATGATTTTTTTAAGGGCCCTCTTTATGCAATAAATAGAGCATGTGATACCACTGCAGAACTTGATGGGAATCATTCGATGGCCTGGCTTTCTGAATCCTCCGCCAGTCAGACAATCTCTAAGCACCCTTTTTTACCCCTCTCTCTCTCTTCTAAAATGAAAAGGACAGAGAGAGGGTCTCTAAAGGATAACTTCACACTTCTAACAGGAGAGTCATCAAACAATTTTTTCTGTCTGTGAGGGCAGCAATCAGAATGTGCAAACATGTAGAAGTATTAATATATTTGACTGTAACTTCAACTAAATCTGTAATCTGTGGTTACTCATAAATTCTGTGAGTCTCAGAATGCTTATGTGTGAAATAAAGGTATGGAACAAAAAGTAATTTTCAAACATTTTTCAGCATAACCTTTTCTGCCCACAGGAAAATCATATACAAAATAGAACAGGAAAACTGTTTAGGAGGAAGATGAATTGGAGTTCACAGAGCTGGGTCTGTGTTCATGTAGACTCCACCTTGCTCCCTACACAAATCCATGAATGTATATGGAAAAGCACGAGATTAGATACTCTTCATAAAATTTCAAGAGCGGTCATATAGTTTACAGCATTTTCAAACACATTTAGGGGAATGCAAAGAGTGAAGGAAGGGGAGCTTAATTTACATTAGATGAAGATAATGTGGAAATCATAGATCAACTTCTTTAACACATCTAGTGGTTGATGGCACTGAGAGAACTCTTTTAAGCTTTTGTGGGTAAAACAAGAATATGTACATTTTGAGTGATGTGACAGAAAGTTTCCTTTCGTTCCCTTTGCCAGCATCCTGTGATAAATCTGGTTTAGTCCTACAACACAAAAGTATTTTTCTGGTATTATAGTCTGTATGACCTAATAGTCTGGTCATCCTTCCAAATGAGAGAAAACTGCACTCGTGGACCATATAATAAAATGGGATTTGTAGTTTAGCAAAAACTTTTAGCCATCACACAGATTATAATCAGTCGGCCACTTGAATATAGTGTCAATAATAATTTAAAAGGTCATTATAGAATTTCAAAGTAATGTGGTTGGGTGTATAATAGGTTTTTGAAGTACTCATTTGGAAGTTTATTTAATCTATAATTATCTTAGATAGTAGGGTCATAATATAACATCACCACCAAGCTGAGGGTAGCTCCCTTGAGCAACTTAAGAAAATTGAATAATTAGTTCTTTTAACTCACCATGGCCTGAAGTATCCCAATATGTTCTTTTACTGTTTATTGTGATAACATGTTACTTATCTTAGATTTATGCCTGAGTATTCACATAGACAAACATCAAATACAATAATCTAGGGATAAACTTTAGAAAAGCACTTTGTTTAAAGAGGGAACTCAACTATCATTAGAATTTGGAGGGCAGGTGTGAAGCTGTCCTTTGTACATTTACATACATGTCTGTAATTTTACATACAAAGTTCGGTTCCTCTCTTCACAGAATTGGAAGCATACTTTGCATACTCTTATATCACATTTTTTAAAAACTTAAGTTTTAGAAATCTTTCTACACCTGAACTTAAATATCTATAAAATACTTTTTATGGCTGCATTGTACAAAAGTGATTTTTTAAATAATTAAATAATGCTAAAGAGAGCTTTCTTTGCATATACTTTTTGTATACACATAAAATAATTTTTTAAGATAACGTATTTGAATCAGAATGTTGGCCTAAAAGATATGGGCAACATCTTTTTAACAATGTTTCCCTTGACAATGGTATTGCCAACTTTCAGTTTTTCCAAATGGATTTGAATCTCCAATTAGCTGCTCTGATAGGCAAAACATATTTCATTACAGTTCTAATTTGTATTTCCCTGAGTCAAAATGGAGCTAATAACTTTTTCACATGTTTAATGAACATTTTTTTTTTCCCATTTGCCAAATTTTCTATCGGATCATTTGCTCTTTTATTATTCTTATTGCCTTTAAGAGCCATTATGTTCAATGTTTTGCAAAAATGCTCTCAATATGTTACTTATCTGTTAACTTTAGGGTTTGTTTTTTTTTTTTATCAGTAAGAAAATCTTTCTTTAAAATATATTTTATTTAGTCCAATGCATCAATCTTTTCCTTCAAGGTATCAAAATTTGTTGGCTGTCTTGAGAAAAATTCCCCATGCTTAAGTTTTTTGAAAATGTTATTTTCAATAACTTCTAATAAATTTTTTTGTGAGGGGGGACGCTTCTGCCCTACTCTATATACCTCTGTTCAAGTAGAAAGATCTCATTTAACAGAACACACTTGCTGTCTCTGCCCACTCTCTCATTTATTCCCAGGGAAAGAAAAAAAATTATCTTCTTGGTGAGTTTGGGAGAAACATTGAACATGTATAAAGTTACACAGTAGGCGTACATCCTAATCTTCACCTCCATACGCTAAGTTTCCCAAATACAGCATCTGACTTGAAAGAGTTGGAATGGAAGTAGTGACTATATTTTGGAGAGAAAAATTAAATTTAGGGAAATATGATTTTCTTGTGCATCAGGCCAAGTCTTTTAAGAAACAGATACAAAAGGGAATTTTGTTTTTATTTTATTTTATTGTTTTTATTGTTTTTGACAGAGAGAGAGAGAGGACTGAACTGGGGGAACTCCCCAGTTCAGCACATGGATCCACACTGGCCGGGGCCGGGATTCGATCCTCGGTCCCTGGCGCTGCAAAGTGAGCGCTTAACCCACTGAGCCATCCTGGCTTTCCC